>NJDD01002289.1:16509-30271 GCA_002245505.1 Calephelis nemesis
AACAATATTAGATTTCAATAGTTATGTAAGTACAAGAATGACTGCTCATATATATTAAATTTATCAAAGTACCTATGTCAAAAAGAAAATAAATCATATTCTTTTTTATTATTTTAATAAACAAATAGGTGCGTATTGTTATGCCTCGTTAATCAAGGTACACGCTTAGATCTACCGACCAACCGCAATGCCCGGGTTTGATTCCCAATGGGGGCAGGCATTTCTGTGATGATCATATATGACTGTTTTTCCGGATCTGGATGTTTATTAAATACATTCTGGTTTAAGTAATTTTATACGGTTTACGGCTAACACCATAACACAAGCGTGTACTCCTAATTAGTTTACTTTGAGGTTAGATCAATTCCTATAATTTGTATTTGTACAGTGATATTTATTTATTAAATTTAGTTATACCTAAAAATGCGCTGGACCGTTTGCCATGAAATTTAGATTTTATAACTTTGTCGATGTTCTATATCCAATTAAAAAGTTATCAGAATCGGAATGACCTGCTGAAACATAAAACGTATCGAAATGAGAACCTCTGCTTTTTCGTCAGTTGAACATAACAAGTGCTCATCGTAATTATGCAAGTTTTAATTAGCTCATGGTTTCTTTGATAATAATAAGAATGCAAGCAGGCAAAGAAATGCCTTCCATGTCGTTTTTTTGTTTGACTAATGTGTTGCTACCCTCGCGGTTTTTACAACTTCACTGGACTTTGTGAGCGTGGAGATTGCTCAGCCCATGATATCGTTATTTAGATGGATTGGACTGTTCCCTACAACGTCATCAACAAGGGCTATCTCCCAAGAGACCGAACCTCGAGTTGTTGCTGCGTTCTGGTTAGTGGGTGGGCTGATTGGAGGAGTAGTGACTATCGGTTCGGCGTTAGGCGCCTGGCGGGAAAGAGTACTTGGTGTAGTATGGTATTTTGTGAGTTTGTGTTGGCATAGGATTGGAGGCTAGACTCCGATAAAATGCCATGATCATTTTTATGGGATAACAATTTGAGAAAATCTGCGGTTCTTCTTCATGGTCTATCAGACAATGGTGATAATCATTGAAATTAGTTGCTACGCCTCGTTGTTTAACGGGCTAGCGTACACGCCTAACTCTACCCTCGTATCTCCGTACACACACTACTCTTAGAACAAAAAGGGCTAGTCCTTTAAAGGACCATCACATGCATTTCTTCAAACACATCGAAATTGTTAATGATGGTTTGCCAAACTATTCTTTGTGGTAATTATATCATTCTATGCAAAATCGTCTTTCCTAAAAATGTTTTTGCCATCACTACTGGATAGAAAGATTTTAATTACAAATATTTTCCTTCTCAAAAGACATAAGTAACTTAGATAAAAAAAGAATGTACATTGCATGCCATTAAAAAGCAGCCACTAACGATTTATAAACGAAACTATTGTTCCGACTCGTTCGGAGTTATCTTATCGAGCGCAACGAATCAGTGAGCACGGGAGTTACGGCTTATTCCGAACGCGCCCGAACTTCCAAATGTTCCAAATTCAAAATTTAAAATCTCATTAATTAAACCTTTTTGATCTGTGACGGAATGGAAAAGGCAGTATGGTGTGACAAGAAAAATATTTTAATTGGATTTTATTACCACAAATTATAAGTACTATTTTGACACAAATTTTTTGAGAACATATTATTAATTAACGAATGAATGAATGAAAGAGACGCTTTTTCCTTGTAACATTTAACAAAAGTAAGGTATATACAAAGGCAGTCCTACCGCTTCGAAACGATCTCTACCAGATAATATTATTATTTGTCTTTCATCTTTCATCGAGTTATTCGTCATCTCGCCCGACAAAAACTCGCCCGATCGGGCGACTTGGCACCTTTCAGATTTGGATAATATTTATGTCGTTAACTCGCCCGACCATAAAAATGTAAGGTAACACAATACAAAGTTTTGTATGGTCAACTACAAAAATCGTTTTTAAAAATGTTGAATATTTTGTAGTTATTTATAAAAAAAGTACTATTATATCGTAAGTTTTATTATAATTCAGCAATTAACATCTCAAAAATATTGAAGCATGTTACAGCGAATAACAATCAAAATCAAAATATGACCAACAATATTTAAATATAATCAACGATATCACGAAATATTTATATATATTTGGCGTTTTTGTAACCGAGATATAAAAATATGATTAACATTAAAAATATAATCAACAATTTTATATAACGATTTGTATAATTATTATCTAAGTTTAAAATATAATCAAAAATATGTAACATGATCAACAGTGGCACTAAAATATTCTAAGTATAAAAGTCAATAATATTACAAGAGCATTTGACTTATTATAACTAATTCTTTCAAAATACAATAAATTTGACAGTATAATCACAGATCACGATTTTTGTTCTTGTCAATTATCAAAATAAAATATTCAAAAATGATTATACATTTAAGACTTTCGATGCATAACTCATTACTTATGTTTCTGAGTCTGAGTTCAGTAATTGTGGTCGCAATTTGTTTATCAATAGCACATGTTTCTTTCTTTTTCGTCGTTATATTTGATCCTTTTAAGTATAAAGTTTGATAATGATTATCTTCTCGTTATAATATATTTTAATAAAACATACACACACACATTTTAATAAAAAAGTTAATCCATGTCGCAGCTTAGTATGCTCGGACGCAGTAAAATACGTTTAAGGGATAACTGACTGACACCACCATGCGCTATAATTTCGATGAAAATAAAGAGCTAGATAAAAAAAAGAGATAGCGCTATCCTTGTGAGCATAAACCTGTTAAGCTTGGTAATGTAGAAGAGCGCTGTCCTCTTTACAGCCAAAACATTTTTATATTTTAATTTGTATATGTATCTATATCAGATATAAAACAACAATAGTTAGTCAGTAGCTTTATTTTAAGATTTAATACAGTGTAATTTTATCTGAAGTCGATTTTAAAATTGGGTTTAAATTTTGTTTACCTGGCTGTACTTTATACGAGCGTGCGAGTTGACGAATAACCCCTTCCATCAGTTCCTTCTCGATGTCAGTGTGACTCACATGTGGATTTTTTATGATAATGGAAGGCAAACAAGCAGACGGATTTCCTGATGGTAAGAAATTCACGCTACCTAAAGACACTAAAGGTGGTATTGGTGCGTTGCCAACCTGAGGTCGTTATGTTAAGCCTCGAGCAAAAGTAAGTTTACCGGCTACCTTAACCTCCGAACCGGAACACACCAACGGCAAGCATTGAACGTTATGGTGGCAGGAATAGGTAAGGCGGTGGTACAAATCCGGGCGAGTTGCTGCGAAACTCTGCCACCTAGTAAAATAATATCTGTCTTCCTGCCTGAAAACGGATCTCGAGCAGTTCCCTGGTGATAGAGAGGAAACAAGCTAGGTATAGATCCACCGTCTTTAACATATACCCAATTACTGTGTTTTGAACTATCATCTTCTGATCTGGATAGTAGTAGAGCCGGTTAAATTAAGCTTGAAAGTTGAAACTCCGACCAAAGTAAATGCACATATAATATCATTGGTATATATAGGCCACGGTTGTATTTGAAGTCAGCGTGGCCAATAACATGCTGCTCGTGGATGACGTGGCAGCTTGTTATTGGCTGATAATCCAATTTTTAAACAGTATTTAGTAAAACATGTGTTCAATTTTATTTTCGTAAGACGGATAAAGTTTCAATTACATAGTTTTAATACTTTGGAAAGTGTTGATATCTAAAAGCTACCTATTTTGTCCCCAAACCCATTTAGGTATCAAATATTTAATACCATCAAAATGAGGGTGCTCTTTCATTGAACAAAATTAAAAAAATATGTTTATATATATAAATTTCTAAACATAATATTTGAACGAGTGAATAAATATACTTTCTTATGCACCAAAATTTACAATAATACATACATTTCACTTGTAATATTTAACTCAGATGCATAAAGGCGGTCTTATCCCTTCAGAGCGATCTCTGTCACACAACCTTAGGGTAAAGGAGACAGTTCATATGTATAAAAACTAGCTTCTTCATAAAACAAAAATATTTAAACTTATATCAATCTAATAAATAGAGTGGTTTATATTATATTATACATGTTATTTAAAGTACATAAAATGTATATACCACTTGCTCGTTTGCCTTCTCTTGTATAAAAAAAACATATAATTAATATGCACGAAAATACATAACCTAAATTAATACGCATTATATAATATCATAACATATCAATGTAACGTATCAAACGTTTATTACCAATAATAATAACAAAAAAACGAAGTGCACAATCTAGAAATAAAGACAAAAAAGAAGAAAATAACAGGTTAAGAATATTATGATAAGCTCTATGGTATGTTTTGAGTATTTAAATAACAATTTTACCTATCTATAATGGCGATTTTGCATACGAATGTGAACCGACGTGTGATTCAGATATCCTAATGTCTTATTCCAAAATGTTTTTCTATATTAAATGACACGGAAATACGCTGCATAGGAATTATTTATGCCTTTCAGGTGACAGAAAATTTGATTTTGCTGAAAAATAACATTTATTACGTACAAGGAATCAATGTTTTTGAAGTGCAAACTTCTTTAGCGGCGTCCTGCATTTTTTTGGAATGGGTTGCAGCTTTTAAACTCGCGTCAGGACACGTGACATGATCAAAAATTCGTAAGACGGCGCAGGGCTCTTGCGCGAATGTTCATGTTGTCTTGTTTGCGTACGATTTCGCAATAAATGATTATTGTATTCTACCACATAAATGACAGTACTTTCATACTGATAAATAAATCAATTCGTGCAAAATTATTCCCTAACCATTCCAAAACATAAAAAATGCACAACGTTAACATTCAAGTTTTCACGTCTGCCGGCACTCCCGGAGTGCAACCCGTTTTTTGCAATGATTTCAGGATATCAATAAATTATTAATCATCTTGTTGGTTGTGGTGTTAGTGTACATGCCTAACGTCACTGAATATACACGGGTTTTGGGTTCGATTTTCCATGGTGTACTTTTGTTCAATCGACATATTTTATAGTCCGGTGAACTTGTAAAAACCATTTGGCTAAAATGGTTATATATTGATGATATATAAATAAAATTGAAAATCAACATGAGTGTCTGTATTTATAAATCTGGTGTAATTATACATACAAATTACTATTTCGAAAGTACTTATCTTTCGAAATAGTAATAAACGTTAATAATGTTTTTTTTTAATCAACAGTAAAAATAAATAAAACACAGTTTGCTATGTTAACCAGTTCCCATAAAGTTCGTAATACAAATAAAATGAAAATAATTTATTTTGGTATATGTGTGTTAATAAGATGTTACAAAAATATTAATGTATACCAACATAATGTTGGTAAAACCTATCGCTAGCCGGGAACATATCAAATCCTAAGCAAAGTTGTTTTATTAGAAAATTGAAGAAACACATTTTTTTATTTGCACCTACCCTATTGTATTATACTAGACAATCTCATTTCGGCAACATTATCACCGGACCACTGCACCAAAGAGATGGTCCACTTACATTTTCTTTATTAATTATTTATTATTATTGTATTTATATCTTTAATCTCGCCTCTGTGGTGTAGAAGTCCAGGTGTTGCACTTGGCTTCATGGGGTCCCGGGTTCAATTTTGGGGTCGGGCAACAAACAGAGTGATTTTTCTGATTTTCTAATAAAAAAAATGTCGCTCGAGATTGGATCGCCCGGGACTAGTCGTGGGTGTCCTGTCCTGGTTGTGCCTCTGCCTACCTTTTCAGAAATATGGGCGTAAAGATACGTCATTAATATTTAAATGTCTTCAACTTTTATTCGTTATGATAAGAGCAATATCTTAGTTCACACTTATAATAGAAACACTTAAATTAGTGCTAAGAGTTTTATTAAAAATGTATACGATACAGCGACAGAAGTTACTGTCAAAATATAGTTGCAAATACTTTGCGAAATCTCTCTCCAAAGATGACGTTGTAATGTGGTTTCCGCGGTACGCTACTGGTTAGTATTACAACGATAAATAGGGTTGCCACACACTCATTATTTAAAAATGGGAATAAATTAATTAATACTCCAACTTACTTACATACTTGATTCAAGTGGGACTTGAAAATGTCAAACATCCACAAACATCAATGTTAAAAAGTCAACCATCAACATGTTTCCAGAATAAACGCGGAGAAAATAAAAGCGCTACAAAAAATCTGTGGAGTCACGACAGTCTCGCATCAATGAGATCAGAAAGAGTGAGAGAGTAAGATTAAAAGAAAATGGCGATGGAAAAATATCACTTTGGTTCGGTCTTGTGAAAATAATGGCAGATAAATCATTGTCAAAACAGATATACATTGCGAATGTCAATGGCTGAAGGCACCCAAAAAACCTAAGTTACCATTCCATTACTTGACATTCATAAGCAATTAATTATTACTGCTTTGTCACTTATACCAGTGATTTAAAATAAATTCACAATTTGATATTACATAAACAATCCTTACAAGTCATGTCAAGCACCGTACTGTTTACATGATATCGTATCATTCAGTTCAAATTTTAGGCCCTTCAAATATTAAAAGCCCTATTAAACACATTCACGTCAAAAAATGTATAACTGTCTCAAAAAAGTTTTTTTGCTGGTGTTTTCCTAAATGTATTGAGTTTTATTAAACCTAGTTTTTCTTTTATAATAATGAAAGGCAAACAAGCAGACGGATTTCCTGGTGGTAAGAAATTTATGCCGCCAAGAGACACCAAAGCGTTGCCAACCTGAGGTCGTTATGTTAGGCCTCGAACAAAAGTTAGTTTACGAGCTACCTAAGCCTACGAACCGAAACATAACAATGGCAAGCGTTGGACGTTATAGCGGCAGGAATAGGTATGGCAGTGGTATCAATCCGGGCGAGTCGCTGCAAAACTCTACCACCTAGTAGGATGTCACGGTGCTAGTGACGTTACCCTCTACGAACTGCCTGGCAGGGAGGCAGATGGTCTATTCTGCGAAGGAGCCCAGACCACCACGGGGATCAACCTCTTCCAACTTTTTGTAAAATAAAAAAGGTGGAAGAGTTTCCAAAGAGTTTCTTGCTATAGCTAATGAAATTAAGTATGGTAATATGTTGGTGCTGTGTCAAGCTATTGCAGGCTACAAGTATACTATTTAATAGACATATGGACGACTAGATGTTTACCGGTGATTTCATCAACGGAACTCCATCCCCCATTATATCCATTTGGTTGATTAATTTTTGAAAAAAATTGCCTATTTTTTAAACTCGTGTCTTACTACATGGGAATTAAATTCAATTTAAATCCTATCGGCGGCTTTTGTTAGCAAAGCGTAACAAACAGACTTTCGTATTTTTGATATTAATATGGATATGGGTGTCGCAAATGGGAAAACAGAAGTAATTAATATCAGAAACTGGGACTAAAGATTAGCTACACAACGGTTTTTATTGGTAATTTAATGGCACAAAGTAAAAAAATAAAATGGCAGGTGACAACCCTAGCCTCCCTAGGTTGTAGCCTAAAGGGTTTATTCCCCGACAAATTGTCGTTTAAAAACAATGTCATTAAACAAACCGCACGCCGCTGATGCGTTTTCCGAACTCATAAATATTAACAAGACATTGTTTCAAAATGGAGGGTCAGGTTTATCTAAAAAATAAACAAATCATTCAGTACCAAGGTAAGTAGCAACAAACCGAGATATTCTAGTGTACACATCTACTTCCCCACTAAGTTTTTGTTACTAACACCGTGACTGTGGCTACGTCTAAATGTGCTATTAATCTTCGCCTTTTTTTGTCATATTGGAAAGCAAACAAGCAGACGGATCATAATCTAAGTAAGAAATTCACGTCGCCTAGAGACACAGGTGGTAACAATGCGTTGCCAACCTGAGGCCAGGGATATTAGACCTTGAGCAGAAGTAAATTTACCGGCTACTTTACCCTCTAAATCGGAACACGACAACGGCAAGCCCTGATGTTATGACGGCAGGAATAGGTAAAACGGTGGTACCGACCCGGGCGAGTTGCTGCGAATCCACCTAGTATGGTGACACGGTGTTAGAGACGATAAGCCTATGCTTGCCTTCTACAAGCTGCCTGGCAGGAAGGCAGATGGTCTATTCTGCAAAGGAGCCCGGACCAACACGGGGAAAATCAATTGCGACCTAAATGTTATTGTGTATTTTGAAATATTTTATGTATTGTTTCGGATTTTTTTTATCTCGCCTTACATATGTTTAGTACCTGTATTTTCACATCTTTTGTCCATAATTGTTGTTCAACTAAAAGGAGTAAAATATTTAAAAAAAAACATTTCGTTTAAGATAAATATCGCTTCCACAATTTTCAAATAATAATCAAAATATGCTTTGTATATGTTCTGCTTATTTCACATATATAGTTGACAACTAAAAAAAACTAAAAGGAGAAATAACATTAAAAATTCATTTCGTTTAAGATATATATCTTCCAACACTTCTCAAAAAAATGAAACCCCAAATAGCTATTATTAAATTATAGGGGATGAAATTTTGTATGAAAATTGCAACTATACTACAGTGATAAAGTTGCGGCCAAACGGCTAGTATAAATGTTATTATAATAATATAATTTCTTGTATATGCCTTGCATCCCTTTTTTTGTCTTTTGTTCGTAGGCAGAGAGTTTTTAGTGGATAATCTCACGATCCTATCAGACCTTTCTTGCTTCCTCCACATTCATTACCCTTTTATACAAGTACGCCGGTTCCGGAGACTCTTGACACCACCCACAAATACCTAAGAGTCGAGCAGTTTGATCGTGCAATGTCAACCTTGGTCTCCCAAAATACCTACATCAATCCACATTCTCATTGTGTATCTGCTTTCTCAATCTTTCATCTGTCATTCTTTCCACTCCAACCAGAGGAGCATGCTGTTTCTCCTTTGAATACCAAGACGTTCTGTCAATCCTACTCCTTCAACTAATTTACTTAGTTTTAGAAAATATTAAAGGAACTTTACTTTTCGTTGACACAAACTTATTCGTAACTACAAAGATATTTTAATTTATATATTAATACGTGATGTCAAAACTTTGGACCCCTTGTTAAGAAAATTGCGCGAACGTAGGAACATACAATTTGGCACACTTATAGTTTATGTGTAGGAGAAGTGCAGAACGCTAATATTTTTCAATGATAATGCTTCTAAAGTACATCAAATTACAATAAATAAAACATTACCAACACTACCATGCATTTGACACACACAAATAAATATATTGATGTTGGCGATAAAAGATCACAGATGGCGCACTAACTATTCAGAAAACAAAGTAGTTTGTCTTGAGAAATGAAGACGGCGTTCTAATCAACAAGATATTAAAATTTGGACATTAAAATATTAAAATGGTCGAATTTCGACCAATGGGCGACCAATAATAATGATAATATTGTGCTCTTTTTATTTTTACATGCTTGATTATTATATTTATATTTATTTGTTCCAGCTATAATATTATTGTATAGCTATAATTGTTTTTTATACACAATGCCATCCATTTCATTTTCAGAGCTTCCTTTTTTTTTAGTTAGCTGGAAGAAATTTCTTTAGTTAGAGATAAGCACGCCTTTTATGTATTTTTACTTTTCCTGTATTTTGTTAATTTTTGCTTTTTGTGTCCAATAAAGTATCAAATAATTATACTCTTTGCCTACGCTTTAAGGATCGTGGCGTGAAGACATGTATCTTGTTCGTGACTCTTGTTTAACTAAAAGGAGAAATAATATTAAAAACTCATCTCGTTTAGGATAAATGACGCTCCAACAGTTGTCGAAGTTACCAAGATTTGCATATTCCAATCTCGCCGCGCCCCCGGCGGCTGTTTCACAGATAGGCAGCACGTTACATTTTTTAACCGACTTCGAAAAGATTGTTACTTTGTCTTGTACATACAAATATACATTTTGGTCCAGTTTTATTATTCCGTGACGAGCCAAGAGGGGGGTTACAAGTTTGATGTGTCAATATGTGTTTGTGTGGCAGCCTAACTTCTAAACGTAGAACAGTTTGAAAGAAAGAAAGAAAATGTATTTATTTGCGGAATGTGCGTGTTAGAGTGGTCACAAAATTTTTTAAGCACTCTGACATATTCTACCACATTGTGGTGTGCAAATATAGTATTTATAAAAAAGTAACTATTTAATTATGTACATAATGGTGTAATGCATAGACAAAAAACGATGTGTTGCACTTCCGAAGTGCCGGCAGAAGTGTAATTAGTTGTTGCAATGCACTTGAATATTAACGTTGTGCATTTTTGATATTTTGGAATGGTTAGGGAATAATTTTGCACGAATTGCTTTAATGATCAGTATGAAAGGAGTATTATTTATGTGGTAGAATACAACATTCATTTATTGCGCTATCGTACACAAACATGACAACACGAACATTCGCCGTCTAAACAAAACAGTCACAGGCACACATTTTCGCCGCGTCGTAGTAAGAGACGAGGAACGCCGCGGCGGCTGTTTACTCTCCATCCGTCTAACGAACTTTCGATCAGGTCACGTGTCCTGACCGTGACGTGTTTAGAAGTTTTTACCCATTCCAAAAAAGTGCGCAACGCCGCTAAATAAGTTTTCACTACAAAAATAGTTTTTTATTTATTACACTTTGAATTATGCATTATAAACTATTTAAAAATGTAAATAAATTTAACATTGTCTGTCGTAGGTAAACTACAACCTAGCCAGTCAGGTGAGGATACAGCGAAACAAACTACCCGTCAAACCCGATTTCTGAAATTATAATAAATTAATATTTTTACAAACATTTTATTATTTATGCTTGTCTGCAAGAAAATCTTTAACACTATAACATTTTTTCCGTAATAGCAAGTCAAATAACTTTTGTCTAAATCTTTTAAATGGTTTAATTATTTCTGGACGGCAAAAATAGGATGTTGTACTCGTAAGTTTGGCGTGTCTTTAAGTGTGAGAGCGTGTGTTTGTGTATCATCCTAACTCCTATAACACGGACTTAATGAAAAAGAGGGGTCTGTTTATTTTTAGAAATGTAACTTTTATAAATGAGTTTAATCAAAATTAGTTGAACATTGGCCTTGCCTATCTCCGTTATACTATAATAAAAGTGTCTTAACGCCCATATACCCAAACACTGAGGTAGAGGCACAACCAGGGCACCCACGACTAGCCAAAGACAGTAAGTCCCACAAAGTGATAGGTGGCAAGCCTATCGCCTATCGGCACATATCCAATCCCGTACAACTTTATTTTTATTAGAAAACTGAAATTAAAAAAATTCAATTTACTTTTTGCTTACCCAGAGATCGAACCCGTGACCGCTAGACCCAGAGGCGATAATTTACTATTACGACATACGATTGCTTTATTATATATGTAT
The DNA here is from genome assembly GCA_002245505.1 of Calephelis nemesis. Classification (NCBI taxonomy): domain Eukaryota; kingdom Metazoa; phylum Arthropoda; class Insecta; order Lepidoptera; family Riodinidae; genus Calephelis; species Calephelis nemesis. The sequence goes on from NJDD01002289.1 coordinate 27,973, forward strand.
ATAGCTTTTACCAGTATAAACATTCTGGTGATTTTAAAATTTATAGATTACAAACAAAGTTATGTTTCCTATTTGTAAATTTAAAAAAAACGACGGCTTGCACTGCGGGAGTGCCGGCAGAAGTTAAAACTTAACGTTGTGCATTTTTGATATTTTGGAATGGTTAGAGAATAATTTTGCATAAATTGCTTCAATTCTCAGTATGAAAGTACTGTCATTTATGTGGTAGAATACAATATTCATTTATTGCGCTATCGTACACAAACATGACAACACAAATACCCGCGCAAGCGCCCTGCGCCGTCTTACGAATTTTCGATTAGGTCACGTGTCCTGACGCGAGTTAAGAAGTTTTTACCCATTCTACAAAAAACTGCACAACGCCGCCAAAGAAGTTTTCACTTCAAAACAAACATAATTCTCGACGTAATGTAAATATAAAATTAAAAGCATACGTTTACACCAGCACACCAAATGGGCTGCATCAAAACAGGACTGACCTAAACGTCTTTTCCAAATCGACGCACACTGAATCATATTTCATTACAAAATGAAATCAGCTCTCAACCGTATTAAGCTTGGTATATACGACAGCATTGGTATGAACACTCATTTTTTTTTAATTTCACAAAGGGTTAAAATAAAATGAAAAAGTTTTATAACAACTCTGACATTGATCCATCGATATCATCTTCCTTCACGTTAATATATTAAGATATATTTGTCGGTATAACTTACAATACGAATATTTTGTTTGTGCGAGTAAAATAGTAATTATTGATATTGATTTACTTTACTACATGAGGAAAAAAGGTTTGAAAAAGAATGCTTGGTAGTTTCAAAACCGTCTTTGTGTGTCTATTAATTATTTTGTATCTAGCAGTAGGCAAAGAGTATCGAATGACAATAATTGTCATTTGCATCGTATATCTGTTTTGTCATTCTTTCATCTGCCATTCTTTCCACATAACCGAACCAATGGAGCATGCCCTTTCTGATTTTGTACCAATACTTTGTTTCAATCCCACGCTTTCTCGGATATCGCTGATATGACCCACTCATATATCAATAAACGTAACACCACGGATTTCCCGTAGCGCTTTGATCTCGAGCACATTTATCCTATTTTCATACTTTTTCTGCTTTTCGCTTTCTTTCCTCTCTTCCGTATTGTATCATTGGGATAAGCTCAGAACTATGCAAAGCGAGTCTAGAATCTAATATTAATTTAATTATTTACCCAGGGCTCCATCCCAGCTAAAAGCGTAGCCATGATAAACAATTTAATTCACTTGTTCTAGCATTATATCGTCAACTGTAACTTATACATCCGTTCTGGGTACATTTCTGTTAAAAACCATTACTTTAGTTTTCTTTACATATTTTCAAGTATCTTACTTTACAACGATCGGAAATAGCAGTGTTCGCAACTCAAATGTTACGGAGCCTAAAAGTACAGAATCATCTGCATAAAATAACCAGTTCACGACTTGGTCACCCTTGCGCATTCCCACATTCATAGATCTTAAACTCTGGAAGAATTCAAATCCAAATACGAGATAGACAAACGCCTGGCAACAAACAGACCTGTTTTATGCCAATACTAACATAAACCTAAGGTATTTTATCTATAAGATATTATATTGTTTTTATAGTAAAACAATCGTTTTTTATGTTGTACTTTGTATTTATTGGTGTGGTAGTATTACACACAGCTCCTTTTATTAACAAATTGATGGCAGTGCCGCTAATTTAATAAGTTGGAGTTCACTAGTTGCGATTTTTATACGTTTTACTTGGGAGATATGGGATTTGACTAAAGCGTTGGTTAATAAGGTTCTATAGATTTGCACTTTACATGCTGTTTGTTAATTGATTTTCGAAGAAACCAAAGAAATGAATTTTCTTTATTAAAAATGTTCTAGATAAAAATATCTATTTACATTTTTCGATTTGAGTTTTCTAACATTTATTTTTTTCGTGTCAAAATATAAATAACGATTTCATGAACTCTAAAAATGTATGATTTATTTCTTAGGCTTTTCGTTTTAATATTTTACATACAGCACATTTAATTGCATGCTATTAACAATCTGTAAAATCCCTACATATAAAATGTAAGTAAAAGTTAGCGACTAGTCTAAATTGGCACAGGAACTTATTCTCTGTAGAAGCTGTATTCTACCTAGTTCATCACTTAATCTCTGATGTCATTTGTAAGTCTCCCAATACTTTGATTTTTTCGGCGTGTTAGATGCGAGCTTGTGTACTAAGCTTAATATACCGTTGACCGCGGCGT
>NJDD01002289.1:30280-43248 GCA_002245505.1 Calephelis nemesis
CCCGCCATTAGCGGATGACGTTGTACGAGCATCGATCATCAGCCAGCCAATTCATTATCACCACTCGGCGCAGATTGCGCCGAATATTTTATCTACATATATTGGATTTTGTATAAATAAATGTGTAAATTTATAGAAGAACTCTGAAGTCAACCGATCCCCAGGTTGGCAAAGAAAGAAAAACAGAAATTCTGTATTTCTGATTTTGGCGATAGGCTTGCCACCTATCACATTGTGGGACTTAGTGTCTTCGGCTGGTTGTGTCACCGCCCACCTCTTTGGGGATATGGGTGTGAACATATTTTTTTTGTATAAATGTCTAAATTTATAACAGAACTCTCATTGTACATTAACAAAAAAACATTTTGTTTGAGTCAATTTCAGTTTCTTGTAATTAAAGTAAAAATCCATTTCATTTTTTTTAAACTGTGTCAAAGGAGGAGATTTTGAGGTATGGTTTTCTCTAAATCATAGAAAAAAATGACCTTAATAATAAATTGAAATATTTTATAAAGAAACATAAAGGTTAATCCTAATTATGTACGTTTGTTTATCTTACCTAAAATGCAAAAGTTCATTTAACGTCGGAAAAAATTCTTAAAATGTAAATGTTTTCAGACGTTCATGTTTAAGAATATACGAAGCCTAGTCAAATTATTCCTCAACTAGAAAGACTATTGCCAAAAAAATCCTCTGAGTCGAGTCTAAGTAACAGCTCTAGCGCAAACAAAAAAATATTATTTCATAACATTTTTTTTGGAAAGAATTTCATCTTACGGAGTTTACTTACTTTTAATTAAATTTTAAATCATCAAATGTACAATGTTTCTATGTCATAAAAATTTGAAATATACTTAGTTTGACAAATATTCTAAACTAGCTGTTCCCGCGACCTTCGCTTCGCCCGTTCAGTTTGTAAGGGATAAATTAAAATGTTATTTTTCCAGTTTCTTCACATTCAAATACTATAAAAAGTGTACTATTTCCTTCTCCCGATTCTAAGCTACCACCAATTTTCAGCCTAATCGGTTCAGTCGTTCACCAATTATAAATAGTGTAACTAACAATACTTTCTATATATATACATACATTATATATAAATTAATCCCCATTTCGCGTGGTCATCGCATCACGCCTGAACGCCAAACACCTTTTCATTTTTTGTTTAATTTGCTTAACACCACATTATGTAACATTATATTATAGCAGAATCACCGCGCAGTGAATACCGTAGCGTACACTTATGAACTAGCTGTATTAGCAAACTTCGTTCCACCCGTCCAGTTTGAGAATTAATAATGTATCAATTTCCCATTCTTTCTGTAACTTTCCGAGTTTTCCCTTCTTAAGAACCTTTTCCTGGCAACAACTAACATAATACAAAAATAATTAGCCAAATCGGTTTCTTCGTTCGGAAGCTACGCGTTTACCCGTTTACTAGCTGTCCCGGCGAACTTCGTTTCACCCGTTCAGGGGCCTTACCATGAACGCTTATAGCAGTATTATTTCCATCTTGCTAAATGTCTGCTTTTATAAGCAACTTTATTGTTTACGTCATAAGGTTGTCTTTCTCGACTGACAATTAGTATTGTTAAAATAGTACTGTTTTAAGAGCTTATGGTAACCCCCCTGTATGAGAAATAATAAAGTATTATTTTTCCCATTTTCCTTGCAACTTTCCGAAAAACCGGGAAAGAAGCATTTTCGTAAGAACCTTCTCCTGATAATAATAAACACAATAAAAAAAGAATTAGCCCAATCGGTCCAGTCGTTTGGAAGTTATGCGCTTACCAACACATTTAGCGATTCATTTTTATATTATACTAGCTGTTACCCGCGGCTTCGCCCGCGTAGTCTACTAATTTGATATTTAGCTCTCCAACACTGCTCGTTAAAATTTTAAAATAAAATGTAGCCTAGGTACATCGCTATCCAAAGTTTCATATATTTTTTTTAATGTTAAAATCAATTTAGCAATTTTGCCTTTAAAACTGAACATACACTTTCTCTTTTCTAATTTCACCTCAGATAAATAGTGGGAATACGTTATTGTCTCCACAGTTTTATCTGCACTTCGGCAAATCCTGTGAAATTAAATTGTATAAGCTAAGTTATGGAAACCTCTAACAATTTTTTTTTTGAAATTTTAGAAATATACATATCGTCTCTGAGGTCTAACCGTCCGTCTTCGGAATTACTTCTTGAGATCTTGGGTTCTATTTCCGGTCCGGGCAACAAAAAAAAAACCAAATAAAAGTTTACTGTTTACTTTTAAGGGTTTTTTTACTTTACGCAAAGAGGTTTACTGATTTATGCGTAAAAGCGTAACAGACAGAGTTACTTTCGCATTTATGTTATTAGTAGGGCAGTGGGGATTTTTAACCAATTTTGCTATTATGTATATCATAATTTCTTGCAGAGCATTATTTCAGCGTCACGCAAAATATTTCAATAGAATTAAATTTCCCATTCAAACTTAGATACCCCCTTTAACTCCCAATGGGGCTGAATTTCGAAAAATCCTGAAATACGTGTTTCATCATTTGTACTAAAAAGCATTAATTCAAAGTTTCATGCAAAAATGTGCAATAAAAATATTTTTCTCATACATATTTTGCCACCCCTTTTAACCCATTTAGGGGTTGAACTTCCAAAAAACAATATGCCTATGTCCTTCTCAAGAATGCTAACTATCTACATACCAAATTTTAGCAAAATCGGTTGGGTGGTTTAGGCGTGAAAAGGTAACAGACAGACAGACAGAGCTACTTTCGCATACAAACTTTATAATATTAGTGTGGATTATTAAATTACGAACGTAAATACAATTTAGATAAAAAATGTCGCCCTGAAAGGCGCGTTTTTATTAAGTTTGTTATTTTCCTAGCTAGGGAGCTCCGATAAATGCGTGCGATCGCTGTAAATTACAGTCCTATGAAAAAGACGCGTGCTTCGTCGCGCACGCACCGCGGCCAGCCGGTACCGCCGCAACCGCGATGTCCCTATATTTTAAACCTGTAATATCTCCGAAACTATTCGTTTAATTTACATACTGTAAAAGACTATATTGTTCTACATTAAATGTAGAACTTATTTAAGATACTTAATTAGATAAGGATTAATGCTGTATTGCTTTAAATCACTTCGTAAATAAGCCATTATTTTTCGTAAAAAGTAAAGGATAAAAATTGGTTATTGTAAGTTATCCCTAAGAGATAAACATATACCATCGCGAACTTTTTTGTAGACCTTTTAGGGTAAACAATACTTAGTAAATTATTTTGATCTATCTCGTAGAGTTCAGCCAGCGTTTGCAATGCAAGCGCAAAAAAATATGTTTATTTACGACTTCGCATTAGAAATCTTGAAATTATCAGTGGTTCTCTAATATATGAAGCATGTTATTATGTATATAAACCTTCCTCTTGAATCACTCTACCTATTGAAAAAAACCGCATCAAAATCCGTTGCGTAGTTTTAAAGATATAAGCATACATACATACAGACAGACGCGGAAAGCGACTTTGCTTTATACTATGTATAGATATAGAAGATGAATAGTATGAATGAAAAGTAATTCCTGATTCAATAATAATAAAAATAGTAGCGCGTACTGCCGACAGCGCTCGAATGTTCTAGCCTTCTGTGTCTAATTTTTATTTACTCTGTGCAAGAGCTCACCTGGATCGATACATCTACCACTATCTTACCTTCCATTACCGATTTACTCTTTATTTTCATATTTCGCTTGCATTCAATTTATAGGTACGCATCAATAACACTAACGGTGCCTATCTATTGGAATCGATTCTTACCATCAGCAGAACTGGTTGTTCGTCATCTGGCAACTTAAAAAAATGTCCAGTAAAAAGCTCAGGTTTAAAACTAGACAAACTTTAAGAGATTGCGGGGAAAATATTTGTACACTACAGAGCACATTGCCAAAGTAAAGATCTGCGTCAAGCATATGTGACAGCTCGAGTGACATCGTGCAATCTAACAAATTGGATTTGGTGATGCAATATGCCAAGTCCAGGGATATGCATCGTTAGATTCGTCTAACAACACTTTAAAATGATAGTGTCTTTTTTAAAATATATATAAAGTCACTATTGTGACTTTATATAATCTTGACTTATTTACAAATAATTAATCACTTATTTACAATCACATCCTATCACGCTTTAACGTGTTGACCAGTTTTTGTACTCTTTCTATTGTTAATAATTATCAGAAAAGGGTTCTTGTGAAAGAAGAGCGGTGAAAATAGCAATAAAATTGTGAAAAAAAGTTATATAATCGACGCTATGATATATAATAGCTATTAATGTGAAACATAACGAAGTTCGCCGGGTCGGTTAGTAATGTGACAATAACAAAGGGTTTTAATATTTTGGTCTTTTGAAAGTAAGAAGAGTAAAAAAAATATGCGAGTTGGCAGTGTTTACAAGTAAAAGTGAAAACACAGAAGTAATTACTTCACGTCCGTTTCCTTAAATTGTTTGTAGTGTTGTAACTTTAGTTTTAAGTTATTTACTCGTCCATTCCCGGTAAGCTTCGTTTTTATTATCAAATTTAAAAAGAACATATAATTTGAGTTGGCTGACCCGGGAACAGAAGTAACAGAACCCAGGGCCGGCCCCAGGGGTGGGCAGACCGGGCGGCTGCCCAGGGCGGAAAATTTTTGGGGGCGGCAAACAAATTTTAAAGAACGGCAAACTTTAAAATATGAATAAAATAATAAAATCATGATATCAATGTGAAGGGTAAAATTTTCTGTATCACATTTTACACAAAGAACAAGCCTAAGAATATGTACGTTAGTGCAAGCCTCGAGTTACGATTATAATCCAAATCGAAATATAAAATAAATCACTCGGCTTGTATCGAACAACCGTCGCCGGCGCCGCCGCGCTGCACAGAACAGTGACAGCGTCAAATCAAGGGTGGGGGGGATCGCCGATATCGCCCAGGGTGGCAAAGTCCCTAGGGCCGTGCCTGACAGAACCCAAGACATCATGATATTAACGTCAGATTTATATCACTTGACTACAGTGTTATTTCATCTTAGATAATATCTATAATAGCATAAGTGTATTTTTTCCACAATATTGAAAGGCAAAAGACAAAGGACAGAATTCCTGATAAAAAAAAATACTCAAAGAGATTAGGGAGTTGATGATCCATACATAATACGTATTAGACACTTCTTTAACAAGCTGTTTTCTTTTGTAAATAATGCAAAATCACATATTATGTAATTTTCTTTGCAAATATTTTTTTTGTAAATAGACACATAACAACGTATAACAACCACATAACACTTAAAAAGACATTAAGTAAATAATGCAAAATTACATGTTATGTATTTTTTTTATTAATTAATTACAGATTATGCTATTTTACATCATTTACAAAAGAAAACAGTTTGGTAAAAGGAAATATCTAATTCGTATTATGCATGGATCATCAATGCATTAATCATTTCGATGTATTTTTTTAAATCAGGAATTCTGTCTTCTTGTCTTTTGCCTTTCAATATTATAAAAAATAACACTTGTGCTCGAATGTTCAAATAGTTTAAAAACACCATAACCCATTTCATACAACATCGACGTAAGATTAAATCATGTTTAGTCGACGATATATATATTAGTTTAATATTTTAAAGTGTCCCGTCATGTATCCTCTGTTTCTGTGAGCCCATATTTCATGAGCTTGTCGGCGTTTGTGCATAGGCTTATTCTGGATATATTTTATTCTATATTACTTATTGTAACCAAAACTTCAATTAACATAAGTGGGGTTGATACTATGCGTATTATTTGCCAAAATAAAAGAGAAAGGGATAATGCTACTAACAGTTTAGGTAGCGGAAACCAAAGCTTATTTGTCACATTTTGCATCAAAAAGGTCAAACATCTGTTGGTGTTAATGTCGATAACAAAATACATTTCTACAAAGAATCATACTTTTTCAGGAGAACCAGACATTAAAGTATTTTTTTGTTATAAAAGCAGGTCGATCGCCACTCATGATTCGAGAATGACTTTGATAGCCTTAAGGGGCCAAATACGCTAAAATACGTCAGCAGTTTACTGTTTTTTTCATACAAAGCAATCATGGATCTTGGTGACAAAAATACACAAGATTAACATGAATATGCTTTATAAGACTAGTGTTTCCAAAACACGATTTATTCCAATTTGCTCGATAGAAAAAAATCAAAAAGTTAACCCTTTTTTGAAAGCAAAACCCAACTGTCTACTTCAATTGTGAAAATATCGGCACCAGATTTAACATAAACATAGATAAGTACTATACCTAAAAGATAAGTGTTACAGTTTTTATACTTTGTTTCAAATTACTTATAAAGTATCAAAAATAGTGATTTGTCGCTTAAGACGTTTACTTTAGAGCGCAATATTTCATAGTTATCATGGAACGAGGGAGTGCGGTGATTGGCTCTTCTGGCTGACTGAATATGGGGCGTTAATAAGTTTTCCAGCTATTACTATACCGCGTGAAATTGAAAACATGCGACAAACGCTACTTATTACTATTTTTTATAACATCATGTTTAAAAAAAAAGTATCTTCACGCCCATATCCCCGAAGAGGTAGGCAGAGGCACAACCAGGGTACCCACGACTAGCCGAAGATACTAAGTCCCACAATGTGATAGGTGGCAAGCCTATCACCAACTGGACACATATCCTATCCCGAGCAACATTTTTTTTATTAGAAATTTGGAAAAACTCAATTTTCTTTTGTTGCCCGACCCGGGATTTAACCCAGGACCTCAAGCAGTCAAGTCCAACAACTGAACCGCTAGACCACAGAGACGATACACCATGTTTATTGGGTCATAATAATTAATTAGTAGGTACTTCCATCGTAAAAAATTGTCTTATTTACAAATTAAAACCGTAAATTGACTCTTAAAAACGATAAAGAAAAAAAATTCTATTTGATACAAGTATGATACCTCTACTTCACACATGTAGATTTTTTTCAGTTTAACTCGGTGAATTTTCTAACTGATTCTAAATAAGTAAGTAAGTATCTTCAAGCAGGCAGAGGCACAACCTAGGCACCCACATCTAGCCGAAGACACTATGTTCCATAATGTAATAGATGGCAAGTCTATCGCCAATCGGCTGCATATCCCATCCCGAGTAACGTTATTTATATTAGAAAATTTAAAACATACATTTCCAATCATCTTTGTTGGTCGAATTGGGGATCGAACCCGGGACCTAAAAAGTCAAGTTCAACGACGAACAAGATGAGAGAGGAGATTCGATTTTTTAAATTCTCGATGGTCAAGTGGTTAGTCTGCATGCTTAATACCGTTCAACTGCGAGGCTCGGGTACGATCCCCGACGGTGACTAGCATTTGGACGATTAACATCAAAGACTATATTTCCTGCGCTGGCTGATTTCAAAATTTATTCCGGTATCTATTTAAATATTTCTGTGTATAATTAGCGCTGACTAACACAAATAATTAAATTAATATTAAAAATGCATGCATGAGGTCCTGGGTTCGAATCCCGGGTTGGCCAACAAAAAGAAAATTGGATTTTTCCAATTTTCTAATAAAAAAAATGTTGGTCGGGATTGGAAATGTGCCCGGTTGGCGATAGGCTTGCCACCTATCACATTGTGGGACTTAGTGTCTTCGGCTAGTCGTAGGTGCCCTGGTTGTGCCTCTGCCTACCTCTTCGGGGATATGGGCGTGAAGATACTTTAATATTAAAAATGCGAAAGTCTGTATGTTTGTTTGTTACTTCTTAACGCAAAAACTGCTCAACCGATTTTTATGAAATTTAGCACACACATAGATGGTACCTTAAATTAACACAATCATATGATAGTTTTATCGCAAAAAAAAATATATTCAGGTGGGACTATTGACCTCGCTTGCAACGCCGCGGGCAACAGCTAGTACAGGTATATCATTTGCCTACTTTGGGGATTAGACTAATTTGTGTAGTTTATTCCGGGATATTTATTTTCAGCTACTACAAACTTCAAAAGCACTTATACGTGCGATAAAAATATTTTTGTAACATAAACTCAAAAGGGCGATATCGCATTTATTCTGTATCGTTAACTCAAAAACGTGATACCGCATTTATTCTGTAATGTAAACTGAAAAAAGCGATAGCGCATTTATTCTGTAATGTAAACTCAAAAAAGCGATATCGCATTTATTCTGTAATCTAAACTCAAAAACGCGATACCGCATTTATTCTGTAATGTAAACTCAAAACAGCGATATCGCTTTTAGTTCGTTTGTAAATTTTTACAATATTCAGAATAATGCTGCAACTCCGTCCAGTTGTTATCATTTTGATTGAGATTTACAGCTGCATTGTGCACTAGCAGAGGGCCAACATTATTTGTTATCCACTTTGATAATTAAATAGCTTTAGATATAACAGCTCTGTATTTACAAAATTATAAATAGCTTTGAAAGAACTACATGTAGTAAGTTTTTTTATAAATGCGTGTGTTTTAACAATAAAGCTAACTGACTGGAAGTTACATTCTTAAAGCCAATATTAACAACCTATATACAGATAAAAATAGGCCTTTCGAGAGTACTGTTGGTAAGATATTTTTATTAGTTATTATTAAGTAACTAGTAAATTTAAAAAAAAGTAAAAGTAAAAGTAGTAAATTAATAAGTATATAATAAATAAGTAAAACAAAAAACTAGTAAGTAAATTTAAAAGATGTGACAAAGTGAAATTGTATAAAAAAGGTTACTATACCATTGCTGAATATCTTTCGGATAAGAGTGCTTGGGATTAATTGCTCCCCATCTCAATCTCTTATTAATAACTAGCAGCCCGCCCCGGCTTCGCCCAATAATAATGTAAACCTTCCTCTTCAATCACTTTTCGTTCGGTAAGTTACTTGTCAACATGGCACTATGGACCTAAAAAACTTTTTTCTCTTAGTTACCAACAGAGGCGATGTTCAAAGTTGTCATACAGATAATTTACAGAGACGGCAGCAAGTATAGTAAACTTGACAAGTCGTAAACTCATGGTAAGGACTCAGGAAGTCTGTGTGTTTGATCGCTGTCATATCGCATAAAATCATGTTGAAACTAGGAGAATATACAGGGTTTTGTTCTGATTAAAATAGTTTGAGAAGATTGGTATATCATTAACTTTGTTTCCAAACACAAGCAAAATACATTAGCCAGGTATTTTATTTTTGAACACAAAACTCTAAATTCCTAAATTCATCTAAGCCAAAATCCGTCGGTAACAACTAGTTTTAGCGACGCGTGTAGTGAAAAAATCTACATTACAAAATAGCCATATTTATTCAGCAACGGCAAGGCAATATTACTTCAACACCAAGCTCAGATATTCTTTTTTGAACACAAAACTAAAACAAGATATTTTGCTTTTTAACCCAAAACTAAAAAGAGTACTAAATTCATCCGAGCCAATATCCGCGGGTAACAACTAGTTTTAGCGACGCGTGTCTTGAAAAAATCAATATTACAAAACAGCCATATTTATTCAGAAATGGGACGGCAACGACTTCAACACCAAATTTAGATATCTTATTTTTAAACACAAAACTAAAACAAGATATTATGTTTTTGAACCCAAAACTAAAAAGACTACTAAATTCATCCGAGCATAAATCCGCGGGTAACAACTAGTTTTACCGACGCACGTCGTCAATAAATAAATATACTGTATAAACACTTTGTTTGCAGTTAACACTTGTACTTGTCCACTGTATACTTTATTTAACACTTTATTGAACGATCAATTGGACCTAAATAACTCTCCGCTTCTTAATTTACATTTTTAAATGTTTAAGATAGCGTGAATTATATTTATATTTAGATAGATGTTCGCAATTGATTTTATTTTCATATTTTATACAATTTATGCCTTACATTAATTTAATTTATTTCATTTTTTAATAATTTAATTTATTTGTTATTTGTATATTTTTGACAATTAGACTATGGTATCGGTATTCTGACATTTTATATCGTTTGACATCATTTATATTTTTTAATTTTTTACATACATATCTTCACGCCAAGTCCCTTACGGGGTAGGCAGAGAGTATCGAGTGCCAGACCTCACGATCCTGACAAACCTGTCTTGCTTCCTTCACATTCATTACCCTTTTCATACAAACACGCCGGTTTCGGAGACTCTTGACACCACCCTCGGATAATATCCGATTGATCTGATCGTGAAATGTCAGCCTTGGTCTCCCCGGGTACCTACATCCATCCACATTCGCATTGTATATCTGCTTTGTCAATCTTTCATCTGTCATTCTTTCCACATGCCCGAACCAGCGGAGCCATGCCCTTTCGCATTTTAACACCAACACTTTCTTTCGATCCCACTCTTTCTCGGATCTCACTGTTACGAATGCGGTCAGCGAGCGTTACACCACAGATTTTCCGTAGTGCTCTCATTTCGACCGCATTTATCCTACTTTCATGATCATTCTGACATACCCAACTCTCGCTTCCATACAATAACGTTGGGATAAGCACAGAATTATGCAATTTTTTAATTTATTTTTTCTATGTTGATTTTTTTCTATAAATTGACATATAATTTTATTTTATTTTTTAATACAATGACATTTTACAATCTAACTGTAATCCCTATTTTTAGGAAAATAGAATTGCTGTGGTATAACTTTGTTGTGGTTTGTTTACTGTTAACATTTTAATATGTGGGTACCGTCAGTAACATCTAACCAAATAGGTATCGAACGTTAAATCAAAAAGTCCTTTTTACCTTTAGTTTTAAAAGCCCTGATGATGCTGTAAACAGTGAAACCGTTTGGCTAGAAAGTAGCAGAAAGTGTTAAATAAAGTATACAGTGGATAAGTACAAGTGTTAACTGCAAACAAAGTGTTTATAAAATGGAATTCCACCAAGTGCTGACGATAGCAAGTATAGATTCTAAATATATTGTAATATACAGCCATATTTATTCAGAAATGTTTTGGCAATATTACTTCAACACCAAACTAATCACACAAATGTGTGTTCGATGTTCTGCTCGGTTCGGATACGTTCCATATTTATGTCGCGACATACGGACGGGCTTTTTCGTCAGATTGGACTCGCATATTGTTTTGAAAATCCTTTCTAATGTATCACTTTTTCGTTTGCTAAGTGTTGACTAAAAATAGGAGTTTTGTCGCCATCGTGAATAAAGATGGTCGTATTTTTTTCATTATTATTGAATTTCGTGGTTGTATTGAGTGAAATTGGCTAATTTAGGTGGGAATTAGATTAATTTTGGTCAGTGAAAGTGCACAAATGAAATAATCATGAAGAAATTAGTATATCGTCTATTTCCTCGCTGCCCTCAAATATCTTTAGATGATTTTGAGTAACCGCTTTACTCAAGACCCTGACCTGACATGACTTTGCACATAGTGACTAATGACTGTATAAGAATTAACTAACTTGACATGGGCAAAGTAAGTTGTAAAAAACGATCGAAAGCCATATTTATGAAAGAAGAAGAAGACTGAAAATAGATTTATTTTCAACTTTTTTATGATACGAGTAAAATATAGCTAAGCAAATGATTAGTGGCAAGAGATGACTATAGATACCGTAGATATTACTGGTTCATCGCTTTCTTGTGGCAGGAATCATTAAAATAATGAAGCTTACAATTTCTTCAAACCTAGTGCTGCCGACAATACGGTGTCTGGAATATGTACCTTATGCATGGCAAATTTTAATAGTAATACTTATTATTAATTTTATAACTAGTTTCAAAAAGGAAGGAAGTCCTTAAATTGACTGTAATTTTTTGAAGTGAAAACTTCTTTAGGCGCGTTGAGCGTTTTGGTAGAGGCTAAAATCCTCGGTTCGCGTCACCGACATGCTAAAGAAAATAGTATATCTATAGCTATGGAGAGCCAGACTAGCGCACGCGCAGTAGCCTGTGTACACGTATACACTAATACATCGACTATTTCTGACTGACAAGATAATTGTATTTCTGACTGACAAGATAATTGTATATTAATTATTTTTTCAACCACTTTGTATTTATATTTTGTTCATGATTTGTTTAACCCGTCATATGTAACTAATAAATAAAACATAAAAAAATTCATATAAATTTTGCATATACCTAGTTTTAATTACTCTCGACTTAATAGTTCCGTTTTCACTTCTATCGGCAGTCCCACCACTGCTACTGTTTTTTTTATTTGTTATTTGTCACGCGATTATTGGGCCAACAGTTAACCGAATTCGATGGTTCCATTTTAGAAATACAGGTGATGATTTCAAGATGGTCCCATATTTATTTTATCATAATCTGACTAGTGGTCTTTCGGTTCAACTTAATCTAAATAAATGAATCCCCATTTTATGTAGTCATCACATCACATCTGATACGGATGAATCAATTTTGTTATTTCTTGTTTTATTATGTTACTAGCTGAATATCTTTCGGATAAGAGTGCTTGGGATTAATTGCTCCCCATCTCAATCTCTTATTAATAACTAGCAGCCCGCCCCGGCTTTGCCCGGTAATAAAATACACATATAAACCTTTCTCTTCAATCACTTTATCTATTACAAAACGGCATCAAAATCCGTTACGGAGTTTTAAAGATTCAAGCATACAAAGGGACGTAGGGACAGAGGAAGCGAATTTGTTTTATACTATATAGTGATTTGTTAAAAGGAGAAGATTCTATTGAAGAAAAAAACTCCGAAAATTGTAGGAATAATGGAAAAAACAATGCTTTAATCCATACAAACCGTTCGTAGCCGTTGATGGCAAGCAATACGAAGTTCGCCGGGTCGGCTAGTACATATATTAAAATGAATCCCCAAATCACATGATCATTGCAACAAATCTGAACGGATAAATCAAATTTGCTTAATATTTTGGGGTTGGTTATTGTCAAAATAAGGATCA
>NJDD01002289.1:47021-68320 GCA_002245505.1 Calephelis nemesis
AAAAACTCTCAGCGTTATACATAATTAATAAGATATTATCCTGTTATTATCTATCTATGTTTTTACTGTTTCTATGTTTTCGCTGTAAATAAATTTATTTTCATTTTTATTTTTTTTCATTTTTTCATTAGGTCGGCACTTACAACTCGCAACGCGCAGCTTGATGAATATACTTTATTCGCTATACATTGCGGGCTGACAAACTGCTAGATATGAAACCACTCGTTTCCGACAAAAACTGTAAAAAGTATTTTGGAGTCTGATGTGTATCTAAACTACCACATAAGTTTTTGTAACGGTATCAAATACACCCTGTATACCGACACAAGAAATAAAACTAATAGTTAATGAGAAAAAATCTTAACTGCAATAAATACATACCACTTGTTCTACATACGACAGATACCAAAAATGGTGTTGGTCAATAAGTTAACAGGCTGCACTACCCTCCAAAATGGCACCCGGTTCATTTGTTTTATTCCATAAAAAAGTCCCGTTAAGGATTTCCCCTATAACCTTATTTTGTTCCATGTGACATAACAATTTATATCAGCAATAAATCGCAGATATACCACAAGCGGAATCAGATTCGATGCGTCGCCTCCTATCTGGTAAAGTTTGACGATAAATACGCGGAATCTGCATAACCACCAAATATACGTCAAGTTATGTCCCTTGTTCGTATGTAGCGCGGAAACTGCGTGGATGTAGGAAGATATGGATGTGCTTTTTATATAAATACTCATAGCTTAGAATTGTTACTAATTTTGTATAATTTTGGCCGTTACAGACGGCTTCATTTGAATATTGAAAATTGTTTTCTGTCTTAAAAATTCTGTCTTCTGTCTTTCAAATCTTTCATTGAATTATTATAAAATCATTTTTGGTCGCAGTCAGTATATAAAAATGAAAAGTTAACTATTTAGACAAAATTATAAAGAGACCAGCAATTTCAATCTGCATAGACTCATTCACTGAACGATCATCCCTTGTATCCATTGTGTGTTGATGTTAAACAAATTAAGAGTTACAGTTGCTTTAATTCGATGTATTGCAAATTTAAAATTATTACATATCTATCCTCTGTCTTCAGTAAAAAAGTCAATTCAATAAAAAAGTAACAGATAACTCATGTTAACTATATATTCTTGCCTATTACGATTTGTTTACCGAATATGTAGTTAACATGAGTTATCTGTTACTTTTTTATTCCTGCCGCCAAAATAACAGTGTCATGTTCCCTTACGAGGTAAGGGTAGCCAGTAGAATTGCACAAAAGGCCTAAGACACACAGCGATGCAACTATAACGTCTGTAGATGTTACATTTGTCTCTGACCATCAGAAAATCCTTGTACTTATCGTTGTAAAGTATACGACTTGTTATAATATGTATAGTATAATGTACAAAAAGTACCATATCCAAATCCACATAAATCAGTGACATTAAATCTAGTCAGTTGAACATAAGAGCGCGAGCGCGGGCCCCTCTTCCGGAGCTACTCTCGCAAGAACAACTGTTTGTTTGTCTGTGCCAATTGCTACACATAACGTTATAACCTCTATGTACTCATGCGACCATAATTTTTTACAACATCTGAACCTTAGGAACTATATTATTTCTGTCTACTGAATGTTGCCCGCGACTACGCCCGCGAAGTTGTTTACTTCTCCGGAGCGAATCGTTTAGACACCTATTTAAAAAATAGCCTATGAAATATTTAAGTTGGTGTTTGCAGTTTAGTCCTTTTGATCCGTTTTAGTCTGAATTCTCTGTCCAAGCTGTCTTCTTGCTAGGCGGCTCCTACGAGACAAGCATAGGAACCATAATTATGTAATGACATAATTTTCCCTGGTTAGGATCCACCGCAACACCTATTTCTGTCACAAAAATGACAGTGTCATTTTCCTGTTTGGAGGGTAAAAGCACAATAAGCCTAATACTGTAACTATCTGTAACTATACTACTGTAACATCTATGGTGTTTATAGACTATCGTGGTCTCTTGTCATCAGGAGAATCGTGTGCTTATTCGTTGTCTATCTCCAAAAAAAGCTAGACTCGCTTTGCATAATTCTGTGCTTATCCCAACGTTGTTGTATGGAAGCGAGAGTTGAGTACCTTAGAAAAAGCATAAGCAAGTACCTTAGAGAGCGCTGCAAAATTTTTTGTGGTGTAACGCTCGCTGACCGCATTCGTAACAGTGAGATTCGAAAAAGAGTGGAATTTAAAGAAGGTGTTAAAATGCGGAAGTGCATGCTCCGCTGGTTCAGTCATGTGAAAAGAATGACAGATGAAAGATTGATAAGCAGATATACAATATGAATGTGGATGGATTTAGGTGGCCGAGGAGAAGTTGACATTCCATCAGATCGCTCGGGATCCTAAACCAGCAGGTTTGTATGAAAAGGACAATGAATATGAAGGATGCTAGACAGGTATGTCAGGATCGTGAGGTTTGTCTACGCCGTAAAAGGCTTGGCGTTAAGATATGTATACATATGTATCTACAAGAAAACTGTTTTCAAATGATGATGTTCAAAAATGTAAAGCCATTTCCAACAAGGCCACAAGCGAGTCCTTATCTCCTCAGTAATTTGACTCCAGCGTTTATCTCTGCTCTGGTATTCAGAAGGTGTTCCCAGTCATTACTTGCGACAACATAGATGTTTAAACGGCCACTTCATATTTTATAGTACCAAGATTCGCGAAACGCGTCTTCTTGTTAGGGTTGCCAGTTACCTTTTTCTAATGACAATAAAAAAAACAACAAAAAAAATAACAAATTTTAGTACACCGTTGACACATGATCAATGAAAACGAGTATTCATTTTTATATCTAAGACCAGCTGAGCCGATAAACGTCGTCCTGTCTTAACTTTGTTATTTCTATATGAACCTTCTCCTGGCAATAACAAAAAATAATTTTCGAAATCATTCCATTCGTCCGCACGTGATGCGTCGAGTAATGGAAATTGAAATTCTTTATTATATTATTTTACCAGCTGAGCCGACAGACTTTGTCCTTTCCTATCTGTGAATAATGAATTTGTTTTTAGAGAAAACTTACCCCTGGCAATAACAGATATCAAAAAAATGAGCGAAACTGTTCCATTACACCGTCGAACACAGAAAATTGAGATTCATTTTTATATTTTACTAGCTGAGCCGACAGAAGTTGTTTTGAATTGTAAATATGTATCTAATTGTGATTTTTACCGGAATCTTCTCCCGACGATAAAAAGTTTTCTTGAAGGTGAATTTCTAGATGGTAAGAAACAGACGGCGCCTACGACACTAAAGATGTTAATGGTGCATTGCCTACCTAAAGACGGTATGTGAAGCTTCCAGGAAAAGTACGTTTACCAGTTACCTTAACTTCCGAAGTAACTATATCACCTAGTCAGAAGTCACGGTGTTAGTGACGGTAAGCCTATGCTCGCCCTTTACGAGCTTCCTAAAAGGAAGGTAGATGTTCTATTATGCAAAGGAGCTCGGACTAACACAGGACGCAATATTCAAGAGAAATAGACATAGTTTTAATTTAATGAAGATAATCTACAGTTTTACATAAAGCTGCTCTAAATTTGCGTTAAGTGCTGATTATTTTTTTACATTTTAACATACATAATTTTACCGACATGACGTGTTTTTGGTAAATATCTCCTCTATAGAACAATAAAACTTTTACAAAAATACTGGTAATCATCGACAACCCTGAAGCGCGCCGCCTGTATCTAGATCACGTGCCGCGGATCGGGCTTGCGTCTTGCATATTCCCCGCCTTTAAACCTTATCGTTTTATATAAATTAATTACCACGAACAGAACTGCCGGTTGACGGCATCCGCTATCTCTTTCATTGAATTGTAACAATATCATTACATTAGAAGTCCTTGGAGTAAGAATTTTAAACAGTGTTCGAAAGAGACGTTACGTTTATAGACTCTGCATAGCTTGAAGGAAAATACAAGCAAATGAATTTTCTGGTGGTATAAAAAATGGTTAACTAGATCATTTCACTAGTAGGTGGTAGGGTGCTGTGCAGCAGACTCACTGTCCACAGCACTCCAGGAATGCCAGCAGAAGTGAAAACTTGAATATTAATGTTGTGCATTTTTGTTATTTTGGAATGGTTAGGGAATAATTTTGCACTAATTGCTTTATTTATCAGTATAAAAGTACTATCGTTTATGTGGTAGAATACAATATACATTTATTGCGCTATCGTACACAAACTTGAGAACATGACAACACGAACATTCGCCCAAGTGCCCTGAGCCGTCTTACGAATTTTCGTTTAGGACACATGTCGTGACGCGAATTCAAAAGTTTTTACCCATTCCAAAAAAAGTGCGCAACACTTCTAAAAATGTTTTCACTTCAATAAAAATTATTTTGCGATGCGAACTTGGTTCTAGAATGTATTTATTGCGTAAGTGTATACTACTACTACTACTACTACTACGGCTACTCTTCTCAACCAACAGGAACACGACAAGGTGGTTGACTGCACTACCAAAATAACTAGAAAATCACGAACTAGTTTGTTTAGTTTCCAAGCAATGGGGTCATAACATCCCGGTTCCGACAAACTGATGCAGGCCTTAATATTTAGCTAATACTTGAAGTTTACTCACCTGTTGACCCGTTTGAAGTATTTCAGAAACAAAGTGGTCAGATTTCTCAACTTTTCTACTATTTTACAGAAGAAGAGGAAAACGGGCAAGTGGAACACCTGATGGAAAATGATCAAATTATCTTTCAATACACGCTTGTATTTCCAAACCATACGTTTTTGATGTGGTATGTTGTTTGAACGACTAATCTTTGTTTTAACAACTTCGCCGGACTTTGTGGGCGAGTAGAGCACTTAGCCCGAAACATTCAGACGAATTGGACTGTTTCATACAACGTCACTGTCAACGTCGGTCAGTAGACCGAACTTTAATTTGGTGCTGCATTCTGGTTACTGGTTGGTTGATTGTAGGGGTTGTGAATCTTCACTCGGCGTCAGGCAACAAATGGAAAAGAGTTCTTTGTCGCCGAGGCCATATTCGACAGTGTAGAGTAGTGTTTTATGAGCCTTTCTGTCGGGATTGAAAGGAGACGCGCCGTGGCCGCCATTATCAGTTTTTATGTGATAAAACAACTAATAATTTAAACGCATTGAAATTGCAAATAAAAAGACTTCAATGATACTATTTTGTTATCAAAATACACACTTAGCATTTTTCTCGATTTCCCTGGGTTTCCATCATCCGATCCACATTTAGTGGGTTATCAGAAGTTATGCTCTTTCAAATAAAAAATAATATTTAAAATCGCTTCAGAAATGGCGAAGAAATCCCTTAGCATTCATAAAGAATGAAAAATGAAGTCGAATATTTACACCTATTCCTTTTTTCGAAGTCGTTTAAAAAACTTACTTCTCCCCATAGTACTCCTTAAGATAAGTGTAACCATGATTATACGTGCCAAAGACGCAATAAGTCTGTCGCTGTCCTGCGGTCAGGATGTTGGCATTCCGTGTAAGTCTACCACCGGCTACTCTCTCTTCTGTTCGAAACATGACGATGTCGTCACAAAAAGCAACGAGCGGCAGTAATAGGGAAAGAGATGAATTTTTACCTGGGCATGTTGCTTTACAAATATTTTGTCAACAGTGGTGCTATTGCTAATAAGCCGTTTAACCTGGGCTCACCTCTTACGAGAGTTTTCAAGATGCCAGGCAGAAAGGCCGCTGAATGGAAACACTATACTATACAGTACTTTAAAATTCACCTCATTACTATAATTCTTATTTATACATAGTATGTTTTATATCTTTCACTAGTCGACCCCGCGAACTCCGTATCGCTCGACAAAAGGTAGGTACTAACAGTTTGTGTATGGGAAAAATTAGGGTATTGTTTTTCCTATTTTTCCTAAATTTTCCAGGGTTTTCTCTTTATTAGAACCTCCTCCTCACAATAACTAATACAACAAAATAGAACTTAAATCGACATAAAATTATTTAATTTTCAATTTTTAAAAATAGAACAAGCAAAAGCGATTCAGCCGTACAGGCGTTATGCGATAACCACACGAAATTGGTATTCATTTTTATTATTCATCATTTTCATCATTATCATTTTTATTTTATTTTTTTATTACTAGCTGCTCCCGCGAACTTCGTTCTGCCCATTCAGTTTGTATGGGAAAAATTAAAATGTTGTTTTTCCCAGTTTCCTCACAATTGAAAAGAATAAAATGTATCCTATGTCCTTCTCTCGGTTCTAAGCTACCTCGCCACCAATTAGCAGCCTAATCGGTTCAGCCGTTCTTGAGTTATAAATAGTGTAACTAACACCACTTTCTTTTATATATATAGACTAGGTGTTCCCGCGAACTTCGTTCCGCCCGTTCAGTTTGTATGGGAAAAATTAAAATGTTGTTTTTCCCAGTTTCCTCACTATTAAACAGGATAAAAAGTATCCTATGTCCTTCTCCCGGTTTTAAGTTACCTCCCTACCAATTTTCAGCCTAATCGGTTTAGCCGTTCTTGAGTTATAAATAGTGTAACTAACACGACTTTCTTTTATATATATAGATTTAGACTAGCTAGTCTGGTGAATTTCGTATCGCTTGACATTTACAGTTTGTATGGAAAAAAGGTGTGTGTGCGATTCACACACGATAGAAGTGAAACTTTAGTAAAACGAAAAAGAATGAGATGAACATACATTTGTGTCTTTTACCTGCAAAAGAATGAGATGAATATATATTTTGTCTCTTACCTGTCGTTTTTTCGTTGCACCCGTTTTGAAATCACAACGATTCTAAAGAAGTTTTAGTTCTAAAGAAGGTTTTTCATTTCCTCTGTAAAGTTTTCGGTTTATCTCTTTATAAGAACATTCTCTTGGAAATAACTGAAAAACCAAATAAATAATTAGCAAAATCGGTCTATCCGCAAAGGCTTGATGCGATTATCATGCAAAATGAGGATTAATTTTTATAAATACATGTCCACAGTAGTACTATTTAAATTATGTACTTCGGCTATATTCGTCAAGCTTCGGAAATCTGAATGTATTTTAAAGATATCTATACAGAGTTATTATTACACATAATTAATCATTTCGCTTAAATTTAGATTTGGTCAGTCAATTTAAAAATAAAAGAATAAAGTGTAAAAAAGAGTAAAAAGTGTAAAGCCGAAGCGCATATATTAAATAGCAGTAACACACATATACCTATAGGTTATGTGTGTTTGAAAGATTTATAAACACAATAAATCTTTCATTCTTATGGATTTGACGTACTCGTATTATAAAAGCGCTTAAATCGCAGAATTCAAATAAGGATACATAATTCAAAAAGCCCGGTCAAGTTGTAAAAACCGCGAGGTTGACAACACATTAGTTATTCCAAAAAAAAAGTGATATTAAGTTAGCTTCATATGAAAAAAAGAACTCTTTCCTCATATTTTTTACTCATAAATCAGGACCAGTTTCCTCCAAAAGTGACCGACAAAATCTCCCTTCGTTTTAGTGTAATAAACAAAAAACGCTTCATCCAGTGTAGGGGTGGTATCATCGGCAATATCTCGTTTATAGTTAGGAAACAATCCCCCCGAGGACATTATAAGTAGCCAATGATTATTTTGTGTTCCGTGGGGCCTATTCTCAAAGTACTCGCTTTGAGAGTTTTTCTCAAACGGATAATTAATGATTTTTAGTACAATTCCATTGCGATAAATAAAAAAAAGCGGATGGAAATGTAGAAAGTGTGTAAAGTGTAATTTTTAAATTGTTGAAAAAAAATATAAAAGAATATGTATAGTTATTTTGCGGAATGATGTTACAAAATTATTTACGCGTTACTACATATTCTACCAACTTATGATAGGCAAATATTTTAATGGGTATTAATCAAATTAATTAAATTAATCAAATTAGTTTTTGTATTAATTACATGAAAATTTATTTATACAAACAATTTTAAGAATGTAAATTAATTTATCTCTATATACCGTAAACTAAACACCTTTTCTAAGCCTAGCCAGACCTATATATACAATATATAGGTGTTTTGAAATTCATTAGTCTAAAAATTAACAAAACCTCCAATTTTACATACAGGAAATCAAAAAGCAAGCAGACCTTCACGGTGAAAACAGTAACATCGCTTTAAGATATACTTTAGTCTTTAACGGAAAAGGCATTTTTGCTGAATCGGTCAAGCCACTTATAAAACTTGACCACTTAGACTTCCAAAATGAATGCAAAAATATATAGCAGGTGATCAGATCATCATTCTGCTACATCGACACGCAAATTATAATTTCCTAATTATTACATCCAAAATGGATATCTGACTTTGTGTAATACGCTAATATTTTATTATGTAAAACAAATTTCTAATTTTTAAATAAAATTTCTTATACGTTTAAACAACAGTTCTCTTGAATTTTCACAACATTTTTCTATTCCTCCTCTTTTGGTACTAATAGCTTTCCACTGCAGCAACTAAAACATCAAGTAATTTTAATATGAAACCCTGAAATTAAATGACATATGCGAGTCGTCACAAAAGTATTATCAGTAAAAGTATTAGTCCATCTGATATCTAATCTTAATCAAATTCATATTTCTACAAAAAGAAATATGTCACGTACTATGCGATATGCGAATATTGTGATTTCGAAATAGAACCCTGCCCCGCCTACACTTCGCCCCTCTTAAGATGCTCATAAACATGTTTTTCTCGCAATAAAAATGATAAATCACCATTTTTTATATGGTCAATCAGAAGATATGGTGTTTTTTCTATTGAAGGATAAAATCTATGGAGCCACCCATGGGAGTGTTGGATTGCTAAGTGTGATTTTATATAGAATGATAGCTTTTTGTATTTTACATTTCTTATTTTGGAATAATAATGTTTAATTATCTACAGGCACAATCTATCTTCTAAAGACCGTACAGTTTGTACAGGTTTTTTACGTTATACTTAGCCCCAAGAGCCAAACTTATTAGATTCTATACTTCTTATCGTCGGTGCTTGGTGGAATTCCATTATCGATGAAATTTATTTAGAAAAGAAAGACAAAATTGGAAAGTACAAGTGTTTTCGAAATAAATTGCACCAAACTCATTAAGCTTCTTTGCTTTTTACTTAATTAAAAACTTTCAATTCGAATAAACGATAGACAAATAGAATTCTAAAAAGTTAGATAAAAAAATAACTTGTAATTGGAAACCAGACAAATCGTCATTTTATCTATCTGATTAGATATTATTAGCATTTCTTTTAGAAAGTCACAACGTAAATCAAATACATATCTACAAAAGGAAGTCATTTTGTTTACACTATTTTTAACCCAAGAACGGATTTACCAATTTGACTGAAAACTTATGGGGAGGTAGGTTAGACCAGAGGACGGACATAGGATACTTTTACCTCGTTCGACTGGAGGAAACTAGGAAAAACAGTATTTTAATTTTTCCCATCCAATCTGAACGGGTGGGATGAAGTTCGACGGAACCGATAGTAGTCGGATAAACAGTGGCTTCACTTTAAAATAACAGTTAGAAAAATAGAAACTTTCTTAACTATGTAACTAGAAGCTTTCGCTAATCAAATAGTAGCTACATTAAAATGAGATTTGCACGTTTTTGCACCCCTTTTTTTCTTTTTTCTCTTTCTTAACCCTTCAAATTGTCTAATGGTCATTATTAATAACCTGTTTAAGATTAGAGATAGGGCTACTTTAGATTGGTTACAAGGCAACCACTGTTATTTTTCAATAAAAAAAAATAAAAGTATCTTCACGCCTATATGCCCAAAGGGGTGGGCAAAGGCACAACCAGGGCACCCACGACTAGCCGAAGACACTAAGTCCCACAATGTGATAGGTGGCAAGCCTATCGCCTCAAATTTCAATGATTAACAAAATTGTCTTTGTCTTTGGATAACTTGTTGATATTGGATGTTAATCAATGACAGTTTACACTTATCTGTATATCTTCCTTTTTTAAAAAGAAGCTAAATAAATAGAGACTGTCTTAGCTCTTCTTAACTTCTTACTCAAACATAGCCTCTGAGAGTTAAGTGATCTGTACCTTTTTTAGCCCTTTTTTTATTTCATAGATAGTTTGTAGCTTTATTTTTGAATCGAGGCTACATAAATACGCAGCTTGCATATTTTTGCCCTATTATTATTTTTTTATCTTTCTTAAAAAAAGCAATTCTTTTTAATTCTTTTTTTCTCTTTCTTGACCCTCCATATTGGCTTTCTTTATGATATTTATACATTTACTCTTTCTTTTTAGCTTAATAGAAGCTAATCAGATAAGACTTCCGTATCTTAATAAACAGAATATTACCTATTTAGAAAAATAACAGCTTTACTCTTAAACAGAAGCATAAGAATAGCCTTCATTATAAAAAAACGTCGGGTTGCACTCCGGGAGTGCAGGCAGAAGTGAAAACTTGAATATTAACGTTGTGCATTTTTTATATTTTGGAATAGTTTTGCACGAATTGCTTTAATTATCAGTATGAGAGTACTATAATTTATGATAACATGAACATTCGCGCAAGCGCCCTGCGCCGTCTTACGAATTTTTGATCTGACGATCTGACGCGAGTTTAGAAGATTTCACTCATTCAAAAAAAAATGCGCAATGCCGCTAAAGAAGTTTTCACTTAAATAAATATGTAACCTAAACCTTTTTCACCTTATTATCCCTCTTCCTCTTTCTTAACCCTCCATATTTGGATGAAAGAAATGATAGATTATCTGATACGTATACGCTTACATGGCACACGTTATGCGCTATTAGCCATGTCATGAAAACAAACCATGAGTTATGGCGGTTACCACAAAAATAACCCCTAAATCACGCTATTACTTGACATTACCCAAGATTCCTCAATCCTCATTATAATAATGTTATTTGTTTCCATATTTATTGTAATTATTCTGTTTTTGTTCTTGACTTATTTATTTGTGAAGTTTGATAATTTACAAGTTGTAATAATAAGCCTTATTGTTTAATAATTGTTAGGTACCTATTTGGGAATCATTTTATTGATACCCTACATTTGTTTCTTATCTTACACTAGCGACCCGCCCCGGCTTCGCACGGGTTTAAAATATACATATAAACCTTCCTCTTCAACCAATTTATTTATTTAAAAAAAAAACGCAACTAAAATCCGGTGCGTAGTTTTAAAGATTTAAGCATACAAAGGGACATAGGGACAGAGGAAGCGACTTTGTTGTTGTTGTATCTAGTGATTACGTGAATGCTAAATAGGACTTAAAATTAAGTTACTTTTTATCACAATCTTTTTATTAAGAACAATATGTAGGTAAGGTATATTATTAATTTTACCTTTAGCCGCAGCTTCACTCTCATTAATGTCATTAAAATATCTGTTACTTTTAATTAAAATAAATGTTTCGTGATGAGTGGTTACATAGTTTTTTTTCGTGAAAGTGTAACAAACAAACTTATAATCACATTACTAATAGGGATAGAAATTGGAGATATACAAATTGGTACTTACTAGCAAAGTTTTTTCGTAAGAATGTGTTCTGATTCCGCTACAAATATAAAAAGTTTGTATCAAAAATTAAAATTGTTAACTGTTTCTAAATTGTTGATCACTTTTTTACTATTTGTAGACTAACGGTCCGTTTATAAAACTAAACTAAAGCCGTATTTTAGCGAAATCAGTTATGTGAAATAATCATGAATCCTCATTGCCGGCAAATCTCACTAAATGAGCTTGAGTAACAAGGCCACTACTTTACGAGCCTGACATGACTTTGTATACAACGACTTATGATTGCTAATAAGAATTTATTGATACAGAAGACATGGCAGCTTAGCCGGCCCCAGAAAGGGGCAAGTTGACATATAATGAAGATTTAAAATAATAGTTAAGCGCAGTACCTAACGCTTAAGAAATCCAAATATTTCATTGGGTACCGTCGCGTTTGGATGATTATTTTTTTCGGAAGATAACAAATGGTTTTGAAATGGTCCTTAACAATTTAATTGACGTCCTAGTAGGTTTTGAGTCACACAAAATAATGCATATTTTTATTTATTGTCAAGATAAGTGAAAAATTTAAGCATTATCAAGTAAGAAACAAAAATCACTGGTTAGTTCATGCTAAAATTAAGTTTGGAGTCGATTAAAAAACGTGCAGGCAAAAATCTCGACAGCGATTGACTTGAGTTTACTGAACCGATAGTTGACAATTGACAGATGGATACTGCTAAGTATTTTTCTTGGTATACAGGTATGTATTGTTTATGTATTTGATTATGCTACCTAAAATTATGTTGAAATGTGTTTGCAAATGTATAGTTAAGTATTGTTTTTTTTTGCACCCCATTTAATTATTTTTTCTAATAAAGTTAGGCTGACTGGTAGAGAATGCCATGTAGCATTAAGTCCACCTTTGTACACTATAGTGCATGAATTTTAAATAAATAAATAATACCTACCGTACCTATGTTCTGTAAAATGTTGTAGGTTTTATCCCGCTTACTAAAGAGGTTCCCGCGGGAGAGGGGAAAAAGTCAAAACGTAAATTTGGCTGTATATTATATTTACTGAACTTAATTATTATGTTAACTTAACAAAATTTAACTAATTACCACCTAAATTAACCAATTTTACTTATAATTAACATGTTGAAACGAATGAACGAAAAAACTACGACCATCTTCTTTCACGATGGCGCCAAAACTCATCTTCATTCATTCACTGTTCTACTGCTTTATTGTAAATATGTATAATAAATATTTAAAAGTTGTTTATTTCTTTAATAAGTTGTTGTTTATTTCTTTATATTAAATGTTAAATAATTTTTTACAAAAATAACGATGGATTATGAAAGCAATCCCTAAAATCATGTATTCCTCCCAGGAAAATATTATTCTAGACATTTCCAAAACGTAGACTGCTATAATAATGAAAATACAATTCTCCTTGAATGTAATAATCACGATAGTGCTATAAAAAGCTTCGCCCAAACCTTGTTACACAAATCGCAAAACTTAAATAAACAATACAATAAGTCAGAGAAACGCGGTGTCGTAAAACAAAAATTAATTCGGCGACGAAACTGAATTAACTTGTTTATATAGATGTATATTTCCTAACGCTAGTTACATACAAGGGATTCATCCAGACTTTTGTTATTAATTACTAATCTGTATATTATAATATCTATATATTATACGTGATGCCAAAGCTTTGGACCCCTTTTTACGAAAATTGCGCGAAAGCAGGAGCATTAAATTTGGTACACTTATAGTTTATGTGTAGGAAAAGTGCAGAACGCTATTATTTTTCAACAATAATGCTTATAAAGTAGGCCTACATTTAATCAATAAATAAAACATTACCCACACTACCATGTATTTGACATACACAAACAAATATATTGATGATAAAAATAAAAGATCACAGATGGCGCACCACACAGTTTTAAAACAAAGTAGTTAGTCTTGAAAAATGAAGATGGCGTTCTTATCAACAAGATATTAAAATTTGTTATGGTCGAATTTCGACCAATGGGCGACCACTAGTAGGTAGTACATATTAATAACTATTTCGAGTGGTCATCGCTTCACGCTTGAATGGATAGACTAATATGGTCAATTCTTTTTTTAGTCGAAGTTCCTGTCAGGCGAAGATTCCTATTAAAATAAAAAACAAATAATAGAAAAAATACAGTACATACTTCAATCCATACAAATTGATAGTAGCTATTAGTCAAGCGATACGAAGCTCGCTGGGTCGGCTAGATGTTTGTTATGAATGTGATAGTTTGTCTTTTTATCTGTCTGCTTATTACGCTTTTGAGGCTTAACAGCTAAATCGATTTGAATGAAATTAGATGTTTTTACAGTAAAAAGCCCAAGGTCTAACATTAACTTCTTATTTCTAAAAAATATACCCCCAAAAGTTTCTAATGTCGGATGAAAGTTTGTATGAATGTCTATTTTACACGGACAATGATTATAATGACATAAGAAAACAGTGTATTTATTATGCTTCTTAACAAAATGCTGTGTGCGTGGCTCAGTCTTTAGATGTGTGAGTAAATTTTTCCACATGTAAGCTAAGACTGCAGTGTTCTAGCACGAAACCAGACTATGTTTTCAAAAATACTTTCTATATTGCGCGGCTTCGAGCAAATTTCTAAATTACTGATCCATTTTTCTTTAATATTATATACACTGCTCTGATTCTTGATACACCTTAATAATTTAAAACTGTTTAAAAAAATATCCCAGGAAAAGTTACAACAATTTAATCTAACCGCAAACTAAGCAAATTATATGCTTGTATATGTGCTTTAAATAAACTACTATACCCGGAAACGCAGACATCTAAATGTTCATCACACAAATGCCTGCCCCCGTCGGGAATCGAACCCTAGCTTCGCGGTTTGTCTGTATAGTTACGCGTGAACGCTAGCCACAAGACCAACATAGCCGTCAAGGTCAAGGTGTAAGCATATTGATTCAAAAAACAAAAATCGAACATTTTTTTGTCTTGAATTGTTTGTAAAATTTATAATGATTTAAATGTGTGATATTTATTAAAGACAAAATCAATTCTTTCATAAAAATGAGATTTTTTTATCAAAATTTCATATTTTTGTCGAGCATGATTGTTACTGACATTACATCAAACTGAGTTTTTTGACAGTTGTAGCTACGGGTTTGCAGAGTTTGTTAACTTTAACTGTAAAATTTCTAACTTATATGTTTACAATGACATTAAAAATCTCAGGATAAAGTTTAAAAGAACAAACAACACGAATAAAAATATTTTATATGTATTGTTTATAAATGGTTCCGGTTTATATTAACACAGTGCGGTTGATACGACGGAGAGAAAGACGCTGTGGCCAAAGTTTAATGATTATTACTTTATTATCCAATATTGGGTGGCGGTATTGTCAAGGGGCCGGTTACACTGTGGTTAGTTTAATGTAAACTATCTAAGGATTATCGTTTAAGTTATATTTATTTCAAGTAAAATATCACGTGGTCTTAGGTATTAATAGCTTAGATATTATAAGACGCTATTATTACAAAGCAAGAATTATCATCACGACGTGACGGTGTTTGAGGATAAGTATGATTTTTATGTAGACGTTAACAGTTATAATTTTGAAACTGTTGTTGTTTAAAAAAACTATATTTCTTTTACAAATTGCATATTGTGCATAACATTGCAGATATCTCACAGGATGACACTTTCTGGTGCTATTGTAAAGGATCAGACATATAAAAAGGTATGTTACGCAGGACATCGATTATTCCAGTAATACTTTCAATTTTTCTGAATAATAACCGAGCCCCAAAGTTTAAGTAAAAACAACAGATTATGAATCCTGCATGAAATTCTAGTAGGACTAGTATGAGCAAAGTAGGCTTATAGGAACGTAGACGTTGTTAATTTAAAATTTAGTTTATGAAAAAATTTTAAGGGTGTGTGAGTTTTAGACAGGTGAGTTTATTTGTAACGAAAATAAAAAAAAATCAATACGTACGTCCGAATTGCTGATAATTAATTCAGTTTTATAATTTTCAGGGAATTATACCACCTATATTTAGCTAATGATATATATAATGATGATAGACTTGTAGATTTTTTGTAAGAATTCTAGGCTCGTAAAGCGTAGTACACGCCAATAAAAATAAAGATTTGTTTTTAATACATAATATGAGAGAGATATTAACTAAAACATGTTCTTAAGAATAAAATTGTAATTATTCGCCTAAGAGTCGAGAACATAAATTAACATCAATATGTAATATAAAAATAGCACTTGACCTAAATAATGCCTATTTAAGCATTATTTATATTACTTGCAACCTAACAAAAACTACGTTTTCTACTAACGTAAATAGAATGAAAATTGTGTAAAACTAACTGTTGCCCATGGCGTTGCCGGAGTGGTCCTAAAGGAACATAACATAACATAGTGTGCCGGATTTCATGCAAATCGGTTCAGTAGTTTTTGCGTGAAGGAGTACCAAAAAAAAACAAACAGACAAAATTTCGTATTGACAGTATTAATAGGATAAACAATAGAACAATAATATTGTGGATTCGTTATATTAAGGATAATTTATTTTTTTTACTAATTAAAATGGCTGGTTGCTAAAGACATACACAACATGCTCTCTCACTTACTGCATTCAAAATTAACCGAGTACTGGAAAAATAAAACCTAATTTTACTGAAATTCTAGTTTGACTTAAACTGCAGTTAAATGTTCAGTGAAGTTGTATGAAAGCGCCCTAGGGATGAGCAGTTATCCGAGGCGCCGCCGCTTGATTGGGTTCCTCGTAAACCAATCCACACCGACTGCCAGATAGGCATGGACTAGCAATATCGATACTCTCTCATAATATTACTGGCTTTCGCCCGCAACTTTATAGCACGAAATTCCCTGTCATGAAATATATGTAATCCGTCCTAATATTACCAATATTCTGTAGCCATAATGACGATGTTAGGTACTGTAGTGTTCCGGTCCAAAGGCTAGGAGTGCCAATAGACTTAACGTTACTTAACCAACATTCATTCAAATATTTAGAACATCATTGGTGTCTGTAGTGTGTCTCTTACCATCAGAAGAATCTTGTGTTTATGGTTATCTTACCCTAAAAATAAGAAGTCTTGCATATTTCTTAAAAAAAGTATCTTCATATTTGCTTTACCTAAGGGTAGAAAAAGTATCAAATCATGATTAGCCGAAGGTACTTTTAGTCCTTCTCTGTGATTAGCAGCCAAATCCCGGCCAACGTTATTGTTTATTAAAAAAAAAACAAATTTTAGAATTACTTTTCTCGGGAATCGAACTTGAGACTTTATGTAGTCATCTCCAAACAGCGGTCAAATAGATCACAGCAGTGATAATATTCTAATTTTTCCAATATTCATAGATCAACAATATGACTGATGGTGACGCAATTTTTTACATATGGATCGGTACGTAGACCCACAAAAAATATGTACTAGTTTTTATCTCGTTATTCAGAGCAACTGTTTCCCGGAGATCAGCCACAGACAAGAGTTAGTATTACTATTAAATTAACATATTTTAAAGAGTAGATAAAGTTGTACTTTCCAAATTGCTTGTGGATTCACAAATGCAAAATAATTTAGAAAAAAATGCTTGCATATAGGTGTAGAAAAGATTCTTATTTACCAACATAGTAATACGTAATGGCTTGCAATCTTAAATAATAAAAGATAATTTAATCTGTACTTACCCACTGCATACCTTCATACATAAAAATAATTTTAGATAATTAAATATTAATGGACAAACTACATAAATTGCTATTACCCCAAAGTAAGTAGATTACATGCTTGTGCTATATCAATGACACTAATATACAGATACACTTATGTACATGAAGGAAAAAAACATAATACAAAACGAAAAAATATAACAAGAAGACGCGGAAATTCAAATACTGATTTTATCACACAGATGCTCGTTGCTTACTCCCATCGTAGAGAGTCGAACCTGAGACTCTCGATTTGTCGGTAGAATTATATGTGTTTCGACCAACTTTTCGGCCAACGATACTATACCTAATGCCACAAGTGAAAAACGATTCAATCACCTCAACAAAACGTTGTCGATATATTTTATCGAATAACACCAACACTAACAAGCCGCTCTTGTTTTAATTTTTTATGTTCACGACTAAACGCTATGTCGGATCTTATTAAAATTTAGCGGTAAGCGATAATTTAAAAGCCGATTTTTATACAATTACTCATATGTTGTATTTTTGCACTGCATACTGCGTCTCTTATTTCTAAAAAACTGGTTATTTTTTAGAAATCGAGCAACGACTTCCCAGGATTAATCTCACTAGTTTTGTCTACGTAATATATCCGATTAACTTATGCAAAAGATTAAGAATTCAACGTTTCAAAAGTTAGCAATGCGAAGTCAATATGTTATATAGACGAAGGAGTTTGTTTTACGGTCCAGTAATTTGTCTGTTTATTTATCTTAAATATAAAATTTAATATCTTGCTGTATGTGATCTCAAACCTCCGAAACGTCACGGTTTGAAAACAATCAACACGTAGTAATATAACATGTACATACAACTGTACAATTACATGCACAGAATAAGTAATATTAGGTACCACGTACAGAAGACCCACTGATGTGAAAAACGAAAGCAATCTTTAATTTTAAAACATGCAGCAACGGCCCAATTTACCGAAAAACTCACGCATGTCAGTCAAAATTAAAACTTTAACTAAAACGTCTTGGTTGAAGCAATAAATAACGCTGAGCGTAGCTTTTTCATAAAATGGGAACACAAACAAGCAGACGGATTTCCGGTAAGAAATTCACGCCACCTAGAGACACCAAAGGTGGTAATGGTGCGTTGCCCATCTGAGGACGGAATGTTAGGCCTCGCGCAAAAGTAAGTTAACCGGCTATCTTATTCTCCGAACCGGAACATATCAACGGCAAGCATCGACGTTATGGTGGCAAGAATAGGTAAAGCGGTGGTACCAATCCGGGCGAATCGCTGCGAAACTCTACTACCTAGACAGAAGTCACGGTGCTAGAGACGATAAGCTCATGTTCGCCTTTTACGAACTTCCTGGTAGGAAGGCAGATGGTCTATTCTGCAAAGGAGCCCGGACCAACATGGGGAATAATTATAACAATCGGGCATCTTACATTGGTTTTGACATTAGACTTTTCAAATGAATTATTGCGTAAAAGATTTGTCGTATCGTGATCGCATCGTGTGCTATAAAAGATCTAAATAAACGTTCATGGATAGTTGGTAGTCTCGTAAAATGTGTTAAGTTTGACAAGTTACTGAGCTGGCGTGGAAAGTGTTGGCTGCCATTATTGTGGAGCTCGCTTTACTGCTTACTGCTGCTATTGTTGTTGTAGTTTATGCCAGTTTTTGAATACAACACTTATTTATTCTATCTTGGAATATACACGTTTCTGTGAAAATGAATTTTATTCTTACAATGTCAAACTCATAACGTATCCATTTAAAATAATTAAGTGCAGAATACTTCAAAAAAACGGGCACCAACTATTTCATTGCGTAAGTACCGCGTCGCGATTGGAATTTTTTTTTGAAAGTTATAAAATGATTTTGTATAAATAAGGACTATTTCCACATAAAAAGTCTTTGACCTTAGCAATAATGGGGTCGTCAATATAAGTAAAATATGTATGCTTTATTAAGTGTAACTCAAAAACTGTTAGGAAGATGTTGATAAAATTGATGCGGTACCGTTTCAGAATCATGACCTATCTTTTTAAAAAGTACCATCGAAATCACTCGATTATTAGCCGACTATTTATGTTGGTAACTTATTTTTTTGCATACATACATATCTTCACGCCTTATCCCTTACGAGATAGGCAGAGAGTATCGAGTTGCAAACCTTACGGTCCTGGCAGATCAGTCTTGCTTCCTCCACTTCATACAAAATACCGGTTTCGGAGACTCTTGACACCACCCTCGGATAACACCCGAGCGGTTTGATCATGGAATGGCAACCTAGGTCTCCCCGGTTACCTACATCTATCATTCGCATTTAGGGATTGCAATCCGGTCCGGCGGATCCGGTAATCCGGCGGATCCGGCGTGTTTTCGGACCTACCGGATCCGGTAAGTCGGCGCCGGATCCGGTGCCGGATCCGGTAAAGCAAAAAATACGCGAACGCGATCTGGGAACGTCGCACGCGCGCGAAATTGCCACCAGATCGCTAGACGTGCCGCGCGGCGAGGCACTGTCGCCGCCAACAACGGCTCTGCATGCACTTGTTGTCAACATGCTGTGTCGACATGTTAGCTAATCCAATTCCTACCTTTATTGTATGGAAAATGGTTGGTATTACTTACATAATCCAAAAAAATATGAGGAATATTTGAGGCAAGCTGACGATACATTTTTTATGCCTAAAAAAATATCATACGACAGGAAATGAAAAAAATAATAAGCCGATTCGTAAGTGATGAAAATGTGACAGAAATGGCAGACAAAAATATAGATTCCAATTCCGATTCTGATTCCATGTCATTATTGCCAATAAAAAAAACATTACATTAAAAGAGGAACTAAAAAATCAAATCCTGCAAGAAAAAAAGGGTATGGGGGAAAGTTAATGCTAAAAAAGAAACAGAGTAAGAGAAAATACTTAAAAAAGAAATGACTGCGTATGAAGTAGAAGGAGTAAAAGGAAGACACATTTCGCTGATCTACAGTTACTTGATGGCGATTAGGCCAACCAGTGTTGAGGCAGAAAGGGCCTTTTCTGCCGCAGGTTATATTTGTAGTGCCATCAGAAGCAGACTAGGAGACAGTACAATAAACACTATTTGTTTTCTTAGATCGTTTTTTCAGGCACAGAAATAATTTTTATTTGCATTTTGCATTGCAAAAAATAAATGCTTTTTGTTTTGTTTCTTAGGATTATGAACTGAAGTTGTTGATTTTATAAGTACAAATTTAAAAGACTGTTTTGTTATATAACTGTGTACATTATTAATAAGAGTTTAATAGTATTATTATTACTTAAGTACTTTCAGATTCTTACATAAATAGGTACAGCAATAAGTGAGAGTCAGACTGACTACTTTATTATTAAAAATAGTTTCATAATTTGATTTAGTACAAATACTACCAAAAATTACAATAAATACCAAAAAATAGAATTAAAAGTGATTTTATTTTCTATAAATACGTATTTTATTTTCTTTTTATACATTATTATCAAAACTAAAAACCACTAAATACTAGGCCCTAAGTAACTTTAAAATCCACCGGATTAGCATCAATCCGGTGAAATCCGGCCGGATTGAAAATGATACCGGATTGCAATCCCTATTCGCATTGTATATCTGATTTGTCATTCTTTCTACAAGTCCGAACCAGTGGAGCATACACTTTCTCATTTTAACAGCAACACTTTCATTCAATCCCACTCTTTCTCGGATATTACTGTTAAGTTACATTAATAACAAAAGAAAAACATGCAGTTGAATTTAGAACTCGCTCTGTTTTTCGAAGTTGGATACAATTGAATTGACATTTCCCGTACCACACCACGTTTAAACGAAAAGGCTTATTTCACTATTTCGTGCAAGTTATCGTCAGAAGAAGATTCTTATAAAAAGAATAACCGGGAAAGTCGCAGGGAAAATTGGGAAAATAATAATTTTATTTTTTCCATGCAAGCTGTTAATGTCAAATAA
>NJDD01002289.1:68647-88308 GCA_002245505.1 Calephelis nemesis
TATGTATGTGTGCGTGTGTGTGTGCGTGTTTGTGAGTCACTCTGTCTGTCTATCTGTGGAATCGTAGCTCCGTAGCCGATGGACGGATTTTTATCTTGCAGACCCACCAAGCTTCCTCAACATATACTCGCTTCATACTCATACAAACGAGCTAGTTGTGGAGACTCTTGATAGCTGTACCAACTTCAAATAATCCCCAAGCGCTTTGGCCGTGAAATATCAACCCAGGTCTACGCAGGTACCTACAACCATACATACATTTAAAGTATACATATTTGTAGTGTCAATCTTTCATCAACAATTTTTTCTGCACGTTGAACCAATGAAGTTTGACCTTTGTCGTTTTTAAACTCTCCAACTCAACCATTATGAAGTTACATTTTCTAGGACTATTGACCTTGACAGCTTGAGTTAAAAAATCTTGCAATGGACCGTCTTTCACATGCGTTTTGTAAGATGAACACAACTTGTTTTGACAGTTGTTGAACTCGAGTCTGGTTCGCGCTCTCTCTCTATCCCACTTTTTTCTAGTGGCGAGATATTAAAAAATATATCTGCACGCCCATCTGCCTCTATAGGAAAAGTACAGATTTAAGAAATATTAATTTCTTGTGATAGTTCTGTTGTTTAGAGCCGAATGGAGCGGCATGGCTTGTATCGGCTTCGGACTGCCACTCTCTTACTGAAGACTGGAGTGAAACAGCAGTATGGCTGCTGTGTTTATTCTGGTAGGAGAATGTCCACTCCCTCGACCCAAAAATAATTAATGCGCATTATCAATATGTCAAGATTTTTTTCCGTTTTACATTCTCATAATATGAATAAAATTTCAGAGTACCAATTAAATAAGCTCTTAAAGTCTTATAAAAACTGTAGCATATTTGGAATTCCAGTTTGTTTTTTGACAATAAATTAAAAAAAAGGGATAGCTCAATAAAAAGACATTTATTATTTGAAAAGTCTATTAAATTTGAATATTAAAAATTGTCATATAGTACAAAAGTCAGGAACCTTGTCAAAAAGAAAAAGAACTATCTACAAATTAAAAAAAATGTGAATTGACTTAGAGGGCAGGTAATTTGGAATACATCTAGTATTCCAAGTTATATTCAAACTTTTCATTTAAATACTGTTAGGACCTTAACTTAAAAATAATGAATTCCTAATCTTTGTAAGTAAGTAAATTTAGGAGACAAAGTGCCTGATGTCGTTTTATTTTTCCTTTTAGCCAGTATCATTCAGCAAACCCATTCTTCTTCTTTTGTAAATATGGCTTTCAATCGTTTTTCACGACTTATTTAGGCAATATCAGGTACGGGACCACCAAACCCAATCTTAAAAGGTTCTAATTTTTGACAGCTAGTCAATACGCCAAACTTAATAAATAGATACTTCACTAGATAATTTCCAATGTCTTGCCTGAAAACCAATAAACTTTATTCATTACCGATTTAATCGGTGAGTCTTGAAAATTGACGAAACGAAAACGTGTTGACCTGGGAATGTTGAAGTGCTTAACACCCTGTTAGTATCCCAATTCCCACAATCTTTTCTGCAACGGTGGCAAAAAGCAGCGGCCATTACCTCTTTCTTATACTTGAGATGTTTTCATTTCTAAAAAAACTAGGAGAATTATCATCTACTTGACAAATGTGCATAAAATTGGGAACATTCCAAATTATGTGTAGTATGCCAAATTATATATTCCTATTTCTATGCAAATTAACAACATACCAACCTAACCTAAAACAGCATGTTAGATTTTTTAATTCTAGAAATATTCATAAAAACAAAGTCAAATCATAAACCAAAAAGATCACATTATAGTTTGAATGATTAAACTAAATATTTTACTTATGAGAGAAAATAATTATCTTTGTTTGCATACCTACCAAAAAAGTTTTTAAATCTGTCGTGTCGTTGGGTCAGGGCTGGTAGCCAGAATATCAAAATGGGGTCCTGTTTTTAATACTAGATGTCGTTGTGTGCCGTACGATGTTATGTTTATGACAAAAAAACATGGATGGCGTTAACAGTTATTTAGATACAGGAGTATTCCAAATTAACTGCATTCATATTCATTACCCTTTTTATACAAACTCGCCGGTTTCGAAGACTCTTGACACCACCCTCAGAAAATACCCGAGTGGTCTGAACATGAAAGGTCAACCTTGGTCTCCCCTGATACCTATTACATTGTTGAAATAGCTTTGGATCGGTACCTGTTAAGACAAAATTGACATTGGATTTCATGTGTAAAAATAAAACTGAAAATATTACTGTAATACAAATAAAACTGGCCTAATACAAAGATAAACCACGACTAGCCGAAGACACTAAAACTCACAATGACAAAGAGAGACAATACATCCTAAAATGCCAGATAGGTGGCAAGCTTTTCGCCAACAAAGCAATGTAT
Organism: Calephelis nemesis; assembly: GCA_002245505.1. Lineage (NCBI taxonomy): Eukaryota > Metazoa > Arthropoda > Insecta > Lepidoptera > Riodinidae > Calephelis > Calephelis nemesis. The sequence goes on from NJDD01002289.1 coordinate 71,067, forward strand.
ATATATAAATCAATGCCACTTTTCGTTGTAATTTTATAACTCAAGAACGGGCTCACCTATCACCAAAATACCAAAACCAAATGGCTTTGTTTGTTTGGACTATTTAGTAGATGGTTTACGTGAAGTTAGCATAAAATCGGTCGAGCGGTTCTTCATTTATCACATTTTTTGTAATAAATGAATTAAATAAATGCGGATCATTTTGTTAATATTTTCAGTCATGTTGAAACTTTTTACAGTTTGTTGTCCAACTTGTCCAGGGATATTTATTTTTTATGTACTGTTGTGATAAGTCATTCATGCGGTCATATACGTAGCGAAGCACGTACCGGGCCAATAGTTTTTATTATAAATTTTTATGATAAAGAAAATACACATGCAATTTATTTAGAAACACTTGTACTTTCCACAATATATTTTATTATTTTTTATTTTTATGATTTAGCCAACCGGTTTAGCTATACAAGCATCATCAGTGCTATATAACAACTGAAGTTTTGTTGAAAATAATACCTATTAATTGTCATCCTCAAAAATGACGGTATTCAAATAAAAAAATACTGAGTGATGACATTCGTAAACAAATTTGAATTGACTGGGTTGACACGTTACATTTTTAACCCAATAATGGGGAAAATTTTCCCTTAACTAAATACTACTAATGTTATCTATTAAACTTCACTCTACTATTAATAAATGTTTGAAAAAATGTACATCAAATTAAAATTAATTATTCTAATAATGGTAAAATAAAATAAATCGAACTCCTTTGGTAAAAATGTCAAAACACCACATTGTACAACAAAAAACATCTCGAAACACCGAAAATTACAAATGATGTCAAAAAAATAATAATAAATGACAAATTAAAACGTTATACATTACAAAATTCAATAAAAATATAAAATAATTATAATAAAATAAAAGAAAATGTCAAATAATTACGCAAAATAAAACTATGTCAAAAAATGGCTGTCAGAATTAATTACCTACTCCTAAGAATGCTATAGATATCTATTTATTTATCAAAAAATATTTCTGTATGTAAAAATCTATTAATTAAAAAACATGTTAAGCAGTGGAGAACTATTAATATCTACCTGATCATTTAATAATTTGGGGTCTCTTTTCCTTCTATTAATTTCTAAAGCCTCTAAGGAATTGAGTTTCTTACCTTTGTTACAAAAATGAAGGGCTTTAAAGTTATTGAATGGATCAAAACAGTGAACTTCCTTTAATAAATGCTTAGCAAAAGCAGAATCCCCTTTACCTAACCGCTAATTAGCTACATGTTCTTTTACACTAATTGTGAACCAAGCACCGACGATAAGAAGTATAGAATCTACGAAAATACACATTTTCTGGTTTTTCATGGTGCCCGTCCCAGGGATGACACCCGAGACCTCAAGAAGGCAAGTCCAACGCCATAGAGCTAGATCACAGAGGTGATTTTTAGGTTATTATTGTTAAGTAGGTACTCATTTTTTTATTATTGGTCTTTCAGATAGTTAAAAATATGCATCTTAATAATCTACTAACTTAGTGGTCACACCACAGAATAAGTTGTAACTCTTCTTCTTATTTAGTTCGTTTTTGTTATAGTACTCGTAGTTTTATCGCCAGAAGACGGTTCATACAGTTAAGACAGAAAGTCTGTTGTCTCGGCTAATAATACCATGCCTTATATGGCTTTCCTATTCCTGCGCGCCGCCGTATATGACCACGTTTGGCATTGCCTATTTCCGGGTAGGATAGTCGATTGTACATTAGAGTCAATACTTTGGTCCCAGGGCAGCAGAATCAGAATCCCAAAAAAAACTTTATTCACGTGAACCATGTAAGTGATACATGTGCGAGCCGACATTTTTATAAATTACCACCGGATCGGAATCGCGGCCTCACACTGAGAAGATACGGCGATAGAAACTCAGGGGCTTTTTTTTCCAACAGTACCTAATAGTTACGTTATAAATAAAAATGTACAATGCAATGTAATTTAACTTACACAAAAGGTAACAAAGTATAACAAATCACATTATTAATTGCAGTGGGAGATTGAAACTTCTATCCCCATTCTCCAAGCATGTTCGTCTTCCAAATACTCTGAGACCTTTAGCCTAGATGACTTAATAGCCTTTCTTACATAATTTTACTTTTATACATTTTTTAAAGGCAGATCTCTCATACTTATGGGCAGCTTATTGTACAAACGTATACATTGACCCAAAAAGGGTTTACTAATTTTCTGAAGACGAGTTTTGTATATGGCTAGATTATTTTTGTGGACGTCGTGGACGTTACATTTTTTTGTAAACACACATAGATTTTTTAACATACATTAATCTCTCATAAATGTATTGAGTACTGAAGGTTAACAGCGACGCACCTATAACATATTTAGTGCTAAAAGGTGGTCATTAGGCAAGCCGTTGTTTTTTTGCTGTCTTACACCATAAAGAAATGGTTTAAAAAAACTAACGAAAATCTGCAAAATATAAATCCTTGTGATTAGTGCTGTTCTTTTAGTCTTGTCTTCGTATAAATGTATAAAAATTAGTACGTATGCTGACATCTAGTTAAATATTTTATAACTACATTTTTTATGTAAAGTGACATCTGTACTTTGCAAAGTGAAGCCACAGTTGTTCTTAACCGTGTTTCACAAAATAGTAAACATAAGTAATACTAGAGGGCGCAATAATAAACAATTTCTTGTTCCTCACTTCGGGCAATAATAATTGTGACCTTTAGTTTAGCTTAGATTTAGAACATTATTATATTGTAATTTTTATATATGAAAGTAATTAATAAATACATTGATTTTTTTTTGGATCCTTCGTTGCGACCACGCATAATTAGTGTCATTGTTATGTTAATGTTATGTTATTGTTTTAAGGAGTGCAAAGACATACTCTATCATTATCAAAGATAAAGAATTTTTTTATAAGAAGATCGGGCAACAAACTTAGTGGTTTATATGATTATCGTAAAGGTTATCATAAATATTGTTCACACACGTTACCTTTTTCACTATGTTTGCAACGTTATTAAGTACAAAATAAACTAACGTGTAGGGATATTCTCTTTTAACTATGTGGTTAAAAATTGATAAATTAAGGAAATGAAGTCTTGCTCACATTATAGGTACCTAATAGAAATCTTGTTATAACTACAGCAAAACGTCGACCTTACTTAGGTATTTATTAATATTTCTTCTTCCTTTCCAATCTATTATCCATATATCTACTATCCAGGGTTGCCATAGATACCGTCAAAACTCTATCATTTTTTTGCCTCTAGCGCACAAATTTACTTGTATCCACCACGATTATTCACATACTTACATTATGACGAAAACTCAAAATAATACAAAAAAAAGATAAATGTATAAAAATTCTAATACCTACGTTTATTTTGAGATCGTAAAATTGTTAGTTGACTATAATGAGATATTTCAGTCATTATAAAAAATGAATTCAGTTGAAGAATGTCAAAGCCTTTTAAGATTTTCACATTAAGAAATCAAAAATTTTATGTATACCTATTTTGGTAAAAAATAAAACGATTGAAGTTCCGATTTGAATATCAGTTTTATGGGATGCCAATTTAAAATCTACGGTTTTTTTAATTAGTTTATTGAAGCGGAGATAAAATTTATTTATAGAAAACAGATTTTTTTTGAAAAGCGGGCACTTTCTACCTAGTAACTTAAAAAAACTATTTAAAAATAAAAAGTAAATTGAAATCAAAGTTGGATTTGAACGAGACATAGCCCCAATGTATGTAAAAATTTTAACAGATGATGTAGTGCTAGAACCAGATAATGAACTTGTATATCTTGTTAGTCTTTTAGCAGAAATGGAATGTATACCGCAGATGTAGAAAGGAGATTGTGTACAAAGAATCATGTAAATTTTGAATGGAGAGCTGGGTAAGCCACTTAAAGAAAGTTTTGTGTCAGGGTGCCAAACTAGCTTTTGGATAATTCTATGCTTGTCCCAAAATTATTTCAGGAAGCAAATGTTTGGTACAAAAATAAGCATTAAAGTACCTAATATACAAATATGAATAACATGTATTATGAATAACATGATGAGCAAAAATGTAAGTAATTAAATGAGAGCGCTACGTAAACCTATAGGTACCTATTGCTATTGCTAAGCTCGCCGACCGCAAATTTTGCAACCGTGAGATCAAAAAAAGAGTCGGAATAAAAAAAATGCTACTCAGAAATGGAAAAGAATATGCTCCATTTGTTCAGACATAAGGGAATGATAGATAAAAAAATGATAAAACAGATCTAAAATGCAAACCGTTAATAGATGTAAATGTGAGATCTAGGTTGAAATTTTATGACCAATTTGCTCAGATTTTATCTAAGGATGATTTTCGGAGACATCATGTTTAAATGGAAGGAGTAATAATGTACTTACTAAAATATCTACCCTTTGATTATAAATGTCATAAATAATTGGAATACAAATAAACAAAGTTACTGGTCAAGCTTATACTCGTAGCTTGTAAACAAAAGCTTTATAAAAGTCCATTATCAATCAGATCAACAGTGTAATAATATTTACTTGAAGTTTGAGAACTATAAAAACCCCGATCTTTGTTTATAAGGGTCACACCTCACTTCTCTCATATCATTTAAATAAAATATATTTTTCTTTACATTTTTTAAACGTCTCCGAAAAAGGGAGGCTCTCAATTTTACTACATATATGTTTTTTTGTATGTTTGTAATGCGATTACTTGGCATATAGCCAACTGATTTTGATGACTCTTGCTTAGAAATATAGGACATGATGCCATATTAGTTTTGCATACATTTTCTACTTATCTTGACGAACTCATCTTTGATAAGGTCATGAATATGTATGCATATTTAAGTGTAACTCAAAAACTACTAGAAGGTTGTTGATATAATGTATGTGGAACGATTTTGGAACCGTTTGCTATTTTTTGAAAAAAAAAACAAATCCCAATGAAATAGTTGGAGTCGGTTTTTGCAGTTTTACTGCAGTTGATTATTTAGTTATATCTGCCCCTATATCTGAAGAGGTGTTAATAAAATTTTTGATTTCTTAATGTAAAATCTTAAAAGGCTTTAAACTCCCTCAACTGCCGATAGCCGATTCATAATTTTACCATTTCAACATAAAAATATTTGAAATTTTATATATCTATCTGTTTTTTACTTATATTATATTAACTTTTCGTCAAATTTACCTACCTAGTGAGTGAGTTTGGTAGATAAAAGTAGATTTGTAGATAGAAAGTACTGAGGTAGAGGCTAAATAAGTACGATAGAGTTCTAAGGGTACCATCTTATGCAAGATTTCAAAGTAAATAGAAATAATTAAGATAGACGTTTAGCTATACAACATCATAATTTCTACTATAATGTGAGCAAAGATTTCATTGCCCTAATTTATCGATTTTGAGCCACAATAGTTGAAAGAGAATATCCGCGATAGTTTATTTTGTTATAACATTGCCAATATTGTTAAATCGGCAACGTATATGAACAATGAGCTTAATTGCTCTAAGTTTACTGCCAAATCTTCTTAGCAAAATTCTTCTCTCTGTTTCTTTCATTTGGAATACGACATCAGCAATAAGCTCATGCACTGATGATGAAGCGGCAAGAGAGGAAATATATTAATTTGAGCGGGTATGGATCGACCGCTATAACCATTCCAGGCGTCATAGCAATTCCGTCATGTCCCAGCCTGGGGGTAGAGTAGCGGGTACAATAGTCTTAGCATTACTCTATTTTTGTTTTCTTATTTTCTTACTTTCAGTTGAAGTGACAGCGGTTGTCTCTTACCATCTGGAGAGCCGTGAGCATGTTCGCTGACCTCTAACATAAAGAAACTAAAAGTTGTGAAAACATAAGCTTTGCTTATATTTGGTTTATAGATCATATAAATGAGGCACGACCATAACGATGTCTCGATCTAATATCGACCGAAACGCTTCCGTATTCACGTACACCTTATTGCCTTTGAACGTCCATTTAAAATTAGACCGAGTGCTCCAGATTCGCACTACTACCGTGATACTATGGGAAGGTGCATTAGATGCCATTTTAGTATTACTGGGACATGTATAATAAGCGACTAATTCTTGTACATCTTAGCCACCGGATCCTGAGAATATCAGGATTACTAATATTTTTTAAACAAAAAAAGCGGTCCGGTATTGGACTTGACTTTTTGTGATCTCGAGGCTAAACCTCGGGTCGGGTAAGAAAAAAAATTAGAAAATGTGTATTTTCAATTTTCTAATTAATAAAAATAACTAGGCTTAGGGATAGGCTTACCATCTATCATATCGTGCAACTTAGTATAGGTACTCATCTAGTCGTGGATGCCTAGAGGTGCCCCTGCCCAACTCTTTAGGAATATGGCCGTGAAAATATGTACTTTCTTTTCTTTTACTGAAGATAGTTTTCAAACCAAAAAAAGATTTTTTATGATTTATTTTTAAGGAAACAACGAATATGTACGAATGTCTGAATTATTTATAATTTGATTTTGGTAAAACTACTAAAATAAGTTTTGATCTCAATTACTAACGCAGCGATGGTATCTTCACTCTTATATGCCCCAAAACGTAGGCGGAGGTTTAAACAGGTCACCCTCGAGGAGCTAATCTAACAAAGTGATATAGGTAGCAAAACTACCCCCACTAAGGCACATAACTAATTCCTGAGCAATGTTGTTTTATTAGGAAATTTAAAAAGAACAAGGTGTTGAAATCCGAGTGTACCAACAGAAGGAAAAAAATAATATTAATTTTGTGAGTTTTTAACATTTTTTACCCATCACAACAATTATACAACGTTTCGAAAGAAACTTCGAAAAGACTATCGAATTGTTCTACAGATTGGCTATCTTTACCAAATGTAGAATATGCATGTTTTTACCATAAAAAACTCGTTTGGTTTATTTTTCTTTCTCAATAAAAAACAAATAAACAAATGCGATCGAACTACCAAATCTGACTTCGATTTCCATTGCATTCAAAGTCTTTTGTTATCTATAATTCCGAAAGAATGGAAAGATTTGGCTAATTCTTTGCAATGCATCTTCAAGCCCATATCTCCGAAGAGGTTGGCAAAGGCACAATCATGGCACCTACGACTAGCCAAAGTCACTAAGTCCCACAACGTGACAGGTGGCAAGCCTATCGTCAACAGGTCACATATCCAATCCCGAGCAATTTTTTTTTTATTCGAAAATGTGAAAACTCGAATTTTCTTCTTGTTGCCGAACCCGGGACCTCATGCAGTCAAGTCCAACACCTGGAAAGCTAGACCACAGAGGCGACACAATGTATATCACAATTTCTTTTAAATGAACTTGAATTTCTGGGAACATACATTAAATTTTCAAAGATGTACTTGGATGCTACAGTTAGAATTTTGATTTCTTTGAATTTTTTTTAAAGAAAATCTTGGGCCTAGGTTATAAATTACTCTTTTTTAAAATAAATATTGGTAGTAGTTAGGGAAAGTTTTTCTCTTTTCGCCTCGCCCTGTCTGGAAATGCTGTGAAAATAACTAAAATAAACCTTCTTAGCGGTTTGATCATCAGTTAAGTAGATATCTCATATTTTAACAGCATACGCTGCTGAGCTTAACTTTGTTTCAAGTTTATTAATATGTGGGCCCCATTGCATTTTTATAAAATTGTTATTCCTAAAAACGTAGCAGAATCTGCAAGGTCCAGCTGGTTCCCATTAAGTTGTAAGTACATTGATCTACTTGCCTCACATTTGGCTTGCCAACCAAGTACGGGTTAGGGCCGTACACATTGAAAATTTAAAATTTAATAAAATAAAACTAGGGCATGGTTATATCTCTGCTCACTTCTACTGGAACACGGTTTCTTTTTTTTATTTGATCATCTGGTTTCCGTACCCACCATTCCTAAAACCTTAGATGTCACTTCACTGGTGGCACTCCAAACCATCACTATCTCGTTCGTAATAAATCAAGCAAATACTTCATTATTTAATGATTGTCCAGTTATGCATCCAACCGATATCGTCACCAGCACCGATACGTCCAGGAGATGTCACGTCGCCGGTGGCACCGCCTCGACCCGTCACTCCCCTGTACGCAATAAATCAACTACTTCATTATTTTGATTAAAGCCGATCTTTTGTACAGTCAGTTTGGGAAATAACCTTCACTGTACTAATTATAAAAAAATCTTAAGAGCATAGATGACTTAGGTACGTAGTCACATAATGTAATATTCTATTATTAACATAACATATTATTCTTGTATGAGATTGTTGACATTAAATTGGCTAAACTTGTATTTTTGAATGATTAAAAAAGGTGTTTTTTCTCATTTCGGTGGAGTCATTTTGATGTTTGTTTCTCAATTGCAGGAAGACTTCTGAGATAATGATGTTTTTTAAATTTGAAATTTGGTCCCAAGGTCTTGGTCTTCTTAGATGGCGACAGATAAACAAAGATGTGATAAAATTTGGTTTAATACTTCATAATCATTTATACATCCGCCTACATTCGCATTGTAGGATAGCTGTTTTGTCAACATTTCGTCTACCTTTATTTCCATACGTCTAAACCAATAGAGTTTTCGACAAATTGTCGACTATAACCCGCTTTTGTAATGACTGATTACAAAAGCGGCAGTATAAACAATAAAATCATGCAACTTTAGAAAAAACTTAAAAAATGTTTATGGTAAGATGATGGAAATACTTCAGTAATAAAATATGGTAATTTTTATTGCAATAAAGTTGAGTAAGATGAGGTTGAAAACACAATTAAATTATAAATTAATTTAAGATATTTTTTTCGAAATTCAAAAGGAAATTGGAATGAATTGATATAAATTAATTTCAAATTTTCCTGGCTAATTGTACATTCTGCGTGTACTTATTTCTGGGGCAAATTCTTTGAATAAGGCCAATCTGTGTGGTCGGTTTTTGGAAATTGATTTTTAATTAATCGTAATTTCAGTTTGAAGTTAATTACAATAAGTAAAGTTCAGATCGCTAATCTGAGGCACAATGTTTGTTTCTTCATATTTCGTTATTCCTTACATCGAGTTGCACACCAAAATTTAAATATTATGCATCAAATATTTCGAAATATTATACGATGAAACCTGAATAAATGGAAACTTACTTTCACTTATAAAGGTTTTTAGCACCAAGTTTCCTATTCATATTTTTAAATAAAGAAACCCTTGCACTATTTTACGCAAAAATTACGTAACGTAAAGTTTTTAAAGTGAAACTTCTTTAGAATCGTTATGATTTCAAACAGGATGCAACTGAAAAAACGCCAGGTAAGAGACACAAATACAAAAATGTGTAGGAATATATTATATGTTCATCTCATTCTTTTGTCGATTTACTGTAGTTTCAAGTCTATCTTGTGTGAATCGCACACACACACCTTTTTTTGTATCTGCCCACGATGAAATGAATTTATGTTTATAAATCAAAAATACTGTTTAGTAGTTGAAGTTCTAGCCCTGATGATGCTGTCATAAGCGAAACCGGTAGGCTATTTATAACATAATAAATTATAAGTGATACGTAAAACAGTACAAGTGTTTCTTCATTTAAAAATATGAATATTTGACGATGGAAAATATCAAATATGCCAAGTTTAAATAGGCAGGTTAAAAAAGTCATTCTTTTTATTCGTGAAGAGTTCAAGCAAAGCAAGTCTTGATGTCTACTTGGGTACCCGACACTCACTGCCTACCGTGTGAAGATATGTATGTATCTACCTATGCAAGGAATTAAAATGTCGTGACAAAGAAATACGTTACAATTTATCTTAACTCAATAAATCGTTCCAGTTATTTCGACTATTGTGACAATGTTTCTTTTATATAAATAAGCATAAAATCTTAGAAATCAATTATTAGTTACAAAGGTTTGAAAATTCCCAGAAGTACATCTGTTACTTTACGTTTGCGTTTCATTACAAGTGTCAGGACTTCATTGTAATTGTTATTTACAAAGACCTTTCACTTATATAGGTCCCAATTATACAGGCTTAACTCTTTCATAATGTTGGTCCATAGAAAAGTGTGTGTCATCCTAGAACAAAACAGAAAGTTTTACATTTCTGTCAAAAGCTGATAAAGTTCATGTTAAACCTGCCCTCGGTTGCTTGGTCAGAATATTTGACTTTTTCAGTGTATATGCCCAGGAACATTACCAGATTCCACCATCACTGTTTATGAAGTCCTGTCTTTCTTGTTTCCACACTACCAGTCTTCGCCTTTATTAGTTTGGGATATAGATATAGGATAAGGATAGTTGGATAAGTTAACCGATTTTCCTAACGCTAATAGTAGGTAATTGTTATCTATGATATCCTATGATGACAACAGTCCTTACCTTTCAATGATAGATTTAAAGTGTATTTGCAAGGTTTAAATCGCCCTTGTGGTCTAGCGGTCCAGCATCGACCTTGACTTCTTGAGGTCACAGGTTCGATCCCTGGATTAGGCAACAAAGGAAAAGAAAATATGTATTTTCAATTTTCTAATAAAAATAACAACGTTGGGATTAGATATGTCACCGGTTGGCAATAAACTTGCCACCTCTCAGTATCTCAGAAGATTTAGTATCTTTGACTAGTCCCGGGTACCCTGGTTGTGCCTCTGTCTACCTAAAGCGCGAGAAGATACATTTTTTCACAAGATTTACTATATATTTTAAGTGTCAGTCTAGCTGCAATGTTATGAGATTGCGCAAACAAATAGGTACACCTAAATAAATTTTCGATGGGGTGAAATGGATCTTAGTTATAATTTTCTTCTAGACACTGATTGTTAAAGTCGCCTCTGTGGTCTAACGGTCCAAGCGTTGGACTTCATGAGGTCCTGGGTTAAAATCCCGGGTCGGGCAATAAAAATTAAATGTGGTATTTCAAATTTTCTATTAAAACAAATGTTGCTCGGGATTTAATAAGTGCCCGATTAGCGATAGGCTTGTCACCTATCACTTTGTGGGACTTAGTGTCGTCGGCTAGTCGTGGGTGCCTTGGTTGTGCCTCTGCCTACCCGGGATATGGGTGTGAAAATACCTACTTACTTCCTTACTTAGATTTTAAGCAAATTTAATAATAATTAGAAGGTGAAAATAAAGTTTATTCCTAGGTTACTTTTGTCAAAAGGTATGTTTTCAACCATCTATAATACTTTAAAAACACAATCAGTTTGTCACTAACACAGTAGCTTAGCGTGGGCTTAGTAATCGCTGAGATTGTTACTACCTATTGTCACGGTAATATTATCTATACAGTATTCCAACTTCATATAAACGGACGACGCGCGAGCTATACTTACGCGTTCGGATCAGGGCATGCACACGGCATGCTGCAGTCGCGAGTGTGCCGCAGTGACGAACGGACCGTGTGCTGATTTTTAATCAGTAATTGCGCGAACTTTTAATTGGAATAAGTATAAGTAGCTATTTAACGTGACAAGTAGAATATATTGTGCTTTATATTCGAATGCGGATTTTTTATACACTCAAATATAATAATAAAGCATTTCGTACATCTCAGTCAAGGCGCAAATATTCTTAAGTCGCAAATTTATATGACCGGTTTGTTATTAAGTCACATACATAATCATAGTTTTTTAATTAAAGCTGTCAATCCAAAAAACAACTTGCATTTTTATTGAGCTGCACTTTCTATTTAATTCACAAAGTATATAATATTTATTTAATCATATTAATATTTTAAATTGTTACTAAGTATCTGTGCCAGTAAATAAAAAGTAACAAATTTACAATTTCAAAACTAGATAGGCAGATGACAGACAGCCCTGTCTCATGCTTACGCACCGCGTAGCTGTAGGCACTTATTTCAAGGACACGGCCGAGTTACAACACTGTATAGATAATATTGTCTTATTATATGGCTATTGTCTTACACATTCTTTAGAAAAAGTATCTTTACGCCCATATCTCCGAAGAGTTAGGAAGAGGCGCAACCAGCGCCCCCACGACTGGCCGAAGACAGTAAGTCCCATTATGTGATAGGTGGCAAGCAAGCAACCGGGCACATATCCAATCCCGACCAACGTTTTTTTTTTTATTAGAAAATTGGAAAAACCAAATTTTCTTTCTTTTGCCCGATCCGGGATTCTAACCCGGGACCTCACGCAGTCAAGACAATTTCCACAAAGACAATTTATGATTCTTGGATATTCTTGATTCTCCAAAGTGATTGCTCGTCATTGTCGCATTCTGGTATAGAGGATAGTCTAGCCAAATTAACTCACGAAAAAGGCTTAACGTCTCAGCTTTGTGCTGTCAACGTACCATTACCACCTTTAGTGTTATAGGCGATTTTTAAAATAAGAAAATCCATCAATTTGTTATCCTGTTGATCATCAAAAAATTCAAAGTGATAATCATTAAAAAAATTACATCAGGTTGGCGAGCCATTATTAAATCTATGTTCTGGACGATTTGTAGACGGCAACGCAGCTGTGGCACTTCTGGTGATTGCTGGTGATCGCTTTCCATCCGCTTCCACTTGCCCTTTTACCTCCTCATAAACAAAAACACGAATAATTTGAGGGCGTTTAAGAAAAGAGTAAAAATACAGAAATGTGTCGGTCGGGGCTCCTTTGCAGAATAGACCGTCTACTTCTCTGCTAGACACCGCGTAAAAGGTGAGCATATACTTACTGTAACTAACAATGTGACATCTGACTAGGTGGTAGTTTCGCAGCGACTCTTCCGGATTGGTATCACAGCCATACCTAATACTGATGCCATAACGGCAGTGCTTGCTGTTGACGTATTCCAGTTTGGAGGATAAGGTAGCTAGTAAACTTACTTTTGCTTAAGGCCCAAAATCCCGGCCTAAGGTGGGGAACGCTCCGTTTCTACCTTTGGGGTCTCTAGGTGGCGTAAATTTCTTACTTGATTCTTACTGGCTTGTTTACCTTCCATTATCATTTCAAAAAAAAAGAAATGTTTACAATGCTTTTTTCTGCCCTTCTACAATTTTCGTTAAGGAAATTAAAGTTCATCACATTAAGGGTGGTTTGCAAGTTCCTGGGTTAAATTTAGTAACGTTAACGTTAAGTTAAAGTGTCAACAATCGAATGATTTAACCCTAGTTAGGAGTTAAAGATAATGTTTAAAACATTACATGTACTACAATGCATTTGACACCCACAAACAAATATATTGATGATAACGATAAAAGATCACAGATGGCGCACAAACTATAATCATACAGTTTTGAAACAAAGCAGTTGGTCTTGAGAAATGAAGAAGGCGTTCTTATCAACAAGATATTAAAATTTGTTATGGTCGAATTTCGACGAATGGGCGATCGCTAGTCAAAATAAATTCAATCTTCATACCTGACCCCACCTAAAGCAAATATTATTATGTGTTCTTTTAAGGTTTCTAATTGCTTATCATGCCATCATTAATCTAGTTTTTTTGGTAAATAATACTTAGGAAAACATACTTTTCGTTTTCCCGGTTAAGCACTTTAAGTACACTAGTACACTTTTAGGATTCGATATTGACATCAAATCCTAAAGTGTACAAGTGTACACGTATAACAAATTACTAAGCTGAAAGAACTTTGTAAAATGTATAAATAACACTATAAAGGCGCACAAAATCGAATCGATCCCATTGAAATACAAAACCCCAATTCGTTAAGGTCGGTTAATAAATAAATAAACATACACGTGATTACGGGGACCGCCGGCGTATTGCAAAAAGTTGCAAAACTTCGCGAAAGCCGTACAACTCAATTTTGGAGGCACAGCGTACGGGAAATAAGGTGAAAAAAAATTGGGAGAGCATTTGTTACCGAGCGGCTTCTTACAATTTATTTTTACTTGCGGTTGCCAATACCTGTGACTTTTCTTATATTTTTGCTCCAAGTTAATATAGGTTGTTAGTATAAGTATAGGTTTATTATTTGTGAGCATTTTTTTATTTGTTTCACGTATTACATATTTTTTTATATTATTCTTTGGTTTATCTTTGTACCTACATACTTATTGTTTTTTTTTTGTAAATGTAAACAAAACATTCAGAGTTCATGCTCTAGTACTCAGGTGTTGATGTTGACTAAATATATGAGGTCTTGGGTTCGAAAATGTGGTTTTCAAATTTAATATTAACTTTCTATTTTAATTTTATTATTATCTTCGCTGTTGCGTCCATGTTGGTTTTTTTCTACAAATTTTTGAAAATTTGAAGAAAATGAAAGTTGTATTTGTTTGATTTCTTAACATGAAACATACAAACGTAAAAGAAGTAAATGGTACGACTGAACCGATTTGGCTTATTCTTTTATGAAGAGAAAAACGAGGAAAACTTGCAAGAAAATCCATACTTTATCTCTAACAAATTTAAAATTTGATTCTGTTTGTATACCTACCGCGATTCGCACCTTATCTGTCTAATCTGTAGATACTTTATGTTCCATAGCAGGTTAAAGGCTACTATTTATCTCGCTTACTAAATGGGTATAGTGGGTATATGAGTGAGAGATGGTAAAAGCCGAAATATACATTTGGCAGTAATAAATTAACGCCTATACCAAATTATTTTTTTTATTAATTTGTTCGTAGAATGTGCTTTTCAGAATTTCCCAATCAAAGATTCTTGGAGTTTATAAATTACACACTTAACATCACTAAAGAGACCGAATAACTTAAAATCTGGGATGTCTAGAAACATTTGAATGCACAAGTCACCTCACATATTACATATTTTACTCAAAATGCTACATACAAGGCAAAGAGTGTCAAATGGCAAGTAAAAAAAGTTCTCCGAGTCGTCTAGTAATATAGTAATACACTAGTACCTAGTCATTAACCCCCGACGCAAATAGAGGGTTGTTATAAATTTAACGCGTCTGTCTATCCGTGTCATCATAACTCACGAACAGATGCAGCGATTTCAATTAATTAAGTTTTTTTTCTATTAAAGGTATATTGAAAATCGGTTGAGCCGTTTAAAAGTTGTACGGATGAAAGATTAAATGATTTTTTTACTTTTTAAAGGAAAACTAAGTTCTTATATCTGGGCTTATATAAGTTTAATTATTTTTTTTATAAAACGTATACTTTGATCTGGCGTGTAACTTCATTTTTGTTAGCAAAAATGTAGTTACATTCCGATCAACGGGCTTGTAAGGGAGTAGAAGAAGACTTGTCACGAGAAAAATAATAACCAATAAAAATTAAAGCATTTTGATTTGATACGTACAGTAACAAATGCTCCCTATAAAGCAGTGCGCTCCCAGATTACAGAGCCACGCCGCGCGCTCAGCGGTGGTCCTCGCCCCCCTCCTCCCCCTCCGCACACCCCTCTCACCTAACGAGCTGCGAGTGAGGCCCGATTCATTTACAGACATGTCCCGTTTGGATACTTGCTTAGACACTACTGGTGGCGAAACTAATTTACATATGTGCATATCTTCAAGGCAATCAACAAATGCGACAGGCAGAGGAACGAATACCACGGTCATAACAAGGTGTTCAAATCAAAATATTTTATTTGCATTAGAATATGAGTGTTACAAATGGTGTTATAAAATATGTTAAGTCCTAACATATTCTACCACGTATGGTGTGCAAAATATCATTATTTTAAATTCAAGTATTAAATTTCATTTATCAACATGCAATATTTTCAATTTATAAAATTTTGACTGTACCATTTCATTATTATCTTATCTTCATACAATTTAAAAAAAAACATATTCCCTATGTATTAAATTCTATTATCAATGTCAATTTCATTAAACAAGAAAAAGTAAAAACATTTCACTTTTGTTGCATTTAATAATAATTGTCTAATCATTTAAACTCAATCTATTTTATTATCTTTTTGTAAATACTCATTTATAGGAAGGAAAATAAATACTCTTTAACAAGAGTTTATAGAATAAAAACATTTATTTACGAGCCATCTATTTCAATTTGCTTTAAATGCATTCCCTGGTAATATTTTTTTCAGTGGGAAGCTTATTGAATACTTATATACACATCTTAATATAATATATAAATCTCGTGTCACAATGTTTGTCCTCAATGGACTCCTAAACCACTTAACCGATTTCAATGAAATTTGCACACCGTGTGCATTTTGATCAAACTTGAGATATAGGATAGCTTACATCTCAATTTTATGATAAAAAAAATGACTGTCCGAGCGAAGCCGGAACAGGCAGCTAGTATAAAATAAAAATTTGAACCCGTGTTGATTCGGATCCTTTGAGGTGGTGTGTGGCAGCTCGTAATGGGTGAAACGGGTTACAGAGTTCTGTGCAGTAACGTGCACGGGTAGGAGATCAATTGCCAATAAGACTAACGGTGATAGAGGCAGCAGAGGTACACCAACTATCCTACTACTATTCCTAACCCACAATGATTGTGCTATGTTGCGATACGGATCGTAGCGTAACCGGTAGACATATAGGTACATTAGCGACCAGTTTCTGAAACTACAAATCGCAGATTAAAATCTGCGATTTAGCTATTCTTAAAAGCTCTTTAGAAGTCTAAACCAAACTTAGGTTAAACAGCTGTTAACAAAAGCTAAGCCGTAGGTTAAAATTTATTAGCGTTTCGGAAGCTGGATGTAAGCATTACTCCCCAACCATAGAGAAGCTAGACATCTATGATATGTATATGTTGGTTTTGGGCTATTGTATCTTACATCAGTAGCCTAGAGCGGAGGTACATACATACATGTCTTCACGCCAAATCCCTTACGGGGTAGGCAGAGAGTATCGAGTTCCAGACCTCACGATCCTGACAAACCTGTCTAGCTTCCTTCACATTCATTACAAACATACCGGTTTTGGAGACTCTTGACGCCACCCTCGGATAAAATCCGATTGATCTGATCGTGAAATGTCAGCCTTGGTTTCCCCGGGTACCTACGTCCATCCACATTCACATTTTGTCAATCTTTCATCTGTCATTCTTTCCACATGACCGAACCAACGGAGCACTCTTTCTCGGATCTCACTATTACGAATGCGGTCAGCGAGCGTTACATCACAGATTTTCTTTTAAAATTTTCAAAATTTAGAGCGGAGGTATGCCTCAAAAATAAGCAGCTTATTTTTTAAGCACGTATCCGCTCCACTACTCCAGAAGACATTAATTTACCTACTGGCTAACTTATTTTGTGAGGCCAGGATATATCAATAGGATAACCTCGT
>NJDD01002290.1:16240-37244 GCA_002245505.1 Calephelis nemesis
CCATGGTTGTCTCTTACCCTCAGAAGAGCCATGTGGTTTTTGTCTTATGTTATAAACTTCCCCGTGTTGGTCCAGGCTCCTTTGCAGAATAGACCATCTGCCTTTCTTGGCAGGCAGCTCGTAAAAGGCGAGCATAGGCTTATCACCACTAACACCGTGTCATCTGACTAGGTGGTAGAGTCTCGCAGCGACTCGCCCGGATTGGTACCACCGCCTTACCTATTCCTACCGCCAAAACGTCATGACGTGTTCTGGTTCGGAGGGTAAGGTAGCCGGTAAACTTACTTTTGCTCGAGGTCTAACATCCTGACCTAAGGTTGGCAACGCACCATTACCATCTTTGGTGTCTCTAGGTGGCGTGAATTTCTTACCATCAGAAAATCCGTCTGCTTGTTTGCCTTCCTATAATATAAAAAAACATACAAACATGTTTCAAAGACAAACAAAGAAATCTCAAAAAATGTGTAACATTTTATAATTTAAAATTACAGAGCCACTTGCACATTCTTCGGTTACACTTTCAACTCTGAATTAGTTGTTAACATTATTAATTTTTACCTAGGAATATGCAAGCGGTCCTTGTCCTTGTCGTATGATTGTATAAAGCAAATATTTTCGGAATTACATGCACTAGCCCTAATAAGTATCCCCTAATTCAAAATGCAAATACCATGCAACAAAATCTACCAAATATCTATATGGACCAAACCAATTACCACTTATAACTACTGATAGATATATATAATAGCAAAACTTTATAAATCAACACTAAATAATAAATTTTCAATTGTTAATTTCTTGTAATTTCCTACATATTAATAAAGGTTTTCTTTGCAGGTCGCGTCGTCGATGGACGTTTCAAAATACTCAATCGAAGAAAAATATCGTAGTTATAGCATGTATCCAGACCCATCCCGGGGCTATCTGGACTCTGCTGCCTTGTCGAAGGCGTACATGTACATGGACCAGCAACAACAACGACCATATCCTATGGATATAAGCAAGATGTATTCAGAAGCGTCAGCCGCAGCTATGGCTGGTCTCAGTTCTGCTGTAAACCCTTCTAGTCTTTCCCCACCTTCACCAGCTGAATCACCAGATACACAGAAAACTTCTCAAGATCGGCCTGAAGGAAGTTCTTCATCAGGATCAAACCCATCGCCGTCCCTTCCTTATTATCAGACATCGTCCAGCTTGTTAATGCCGCAGTATCCGGGACAGTATCCTCAGAATACGCAAGGTGGCCCCGAGTTCAGACGACCTTTGACTGTTATATTTTGACCTGATGTTTATTAGATTTTTAAGAAAATTGTTTTCCTTATTCTTGTGTATCTCACACAAAAACGATTCTGTTGTTTCTTTTAAAACTCATGATTTTTTTATTGTTCCGCAATTTCTGAAAGTTCCTTTTTGGTTTGTGTAGTTGTAGTTTTAAATTGTAAAATTATTGTTAGTTTCTGTAAAGTGTAAATAAAGTAATTGTAAAATTATATGTAAAAGCTTTGTTCATAAATTATAAGTGATGTGGTTTGAAAAAATCAAAACGGATTATTAGATATTCTAATACACTATGTATCTAGTGATTGTTTTCTAGAAACTGTTTTTTGTATTTATTATTATTAAATCATTTTTTTTAATTCTAAATGTCGATAATTTTAAAATTGTCGAATTACGAAAATAATTTAATGTTATACTTTTAAGTAATTTAGATTCCTATTGCAAAGATCGTAATTGCAAAAATCCCGATATTGATAGCTTCTCCAATTGTTAAATCGGGAACAATTAGCTTTTATCCCTAATTGTTTTATATACATTTGAAACTATGTTTTCATTTGTGAAATAAGTAAAACTATTTTTTATTATAATGGAAGGCAAACAAGCAGACGGATTTCCTGATGGAAATTCACGCCGTCTAGAGACACCAAAAGTGGTAATGGTGCGGTGCCAACCTGGGGTGTAAGGCTTCCACCAAAAATAAGTTTCCTGACTACCTTACCCTTTGAACCGGTTCACGTCAATGGCAAGCATTGGGTGTTATAGCGGTAGGAATAGGTAAGGCGGTGGTACCAATCCGGGCTAGTCGCTGCGAAACTCTACCACCTAGTAGGATGTCATGGTATTAATGACGGTAAGCCTATGCTCGCCTTTTACGAGCTGCCTGGGAGAAAGGCAGATGGTCTATCCTGCAAAGGAGCCCGGACCAACACGGGTATTTCTTAACATTGTTAAAAAAGTTTATTGTTTTGTACATGTTATGACTTGGTAATAAAAGAAAGTTAGGTAAGATGAATCTTATCCAGGAAAACACCCACTAATCATTAATATGTAGATTAATATGACGATGATATGATATATGATTTTTTTCTTTCAAATCACTTGTAATTGATATTTTAATTGACATTACAACGACTAAGCTACTTTTGTAAATATTATAAAATAATAAAATATAAAAACGTCTATTGAATATTTTGTGGAGACTAAGGTGAGGCATTTTTTTTGTTAAGGCGTTGAATGTAGTATATGTAATTATAAGGAAAATGTTTCTTTGGCTTACCTCCCAACGGGAAATTAATAA
Organism: Calephelis nemesis; assembly: GCA_002245505.1. Lineage (NCBI taxonomy): Eukaryota > Metazoa > Arthropoda > Insecta > Lepidoptera > Riodinidae > Calephelis > Calephelis nemesis. The sequence continues at coordinate 18,816 of NJDD01002290.1, forward strand.
ATGTAATAACAGAAATTAATTATCTATTCATTTGTGTAAAAACATTGCCTTAAAACCAAATGTAGGTATGAAGAAACAAATTTGAAACAGCTCATTTTATTTCTGTCAAGATTTAAGACAGTTTCACCAAGTCGATAATTCATTCTTACATTGTCTTTAAAAATAGCATTTTATATTGATTGTTCTAATGTTTTTTACTTTTAAAAAGTTTTGGTTGGTGAAATTGTTTCACAGTACCAAAATACCTACTTTTTTTAAATAAATTAAAAAAAAAAAATTATCGTAACTCCATAAGGCTATAATGTTACTGCTGGTGATTACTCTCCTAAGAAATAATTGATGTCATTTCCAAATATTGCTATCTCATTCTAATGTACGGACCTCTCTTTCTATGAGTCTTAGTTTATTAGAGATTAAAAAAAACGAAAGAGAGGTCAGGCCATAAGAGTGAGCCAGCAATATTTAGTGTATAACCTCTAGTAGTAACATAGCTTTATGAACACATACCTCATTTTCTCTTCCACTATTTTCTTTAGTTGCATATTTTAATACATTCAAAAACGTTTCTCTCGGTTTATTGCTGTAACGTTGCATTTATTAAGATGCCATACATTCCGTTAGCTGTATGATAATTTAAGATTGAAATTTTAGTAATACCTAGAAATAGACATTGACAATTTACAGATAAAATTAAAGTGTAGATTTTAAACGCATATTTGTGTTTGCCTTATGTATTTAAAATTATAAATGTTTTCAAAATACATTTTTGCTTTATCCTAATGCTAATTTACAGCGAACACAATGTTCAGTACAATTTTTGACCAGAAATTAATTTTGTAACAATTAAAAATGTTATTCTGCGTTTATATCACATAGCTCTGTCATTTAAGATCAAAGAAAAATACCACGGTACACTAAGAACAGTAGTTTATCTACGATCGGTTATTGTATGTAATCAGCCTAAACCTGCGTTGAAGCTAAGGGTTGCCACTTTAATTTATTATTTATTTCTTTTTTGATAGTGCAATACAAGTGCACCAATATAAATGAGGTTAGTATAAATTAAAGGATTTTTAAGTAATAACACTAAGACATGGTATTCAGGGCCTCTGATGGTCGTTAACTAATAACAATTAGTTATATCATTTGCATTAAACAGAGTTAAATCCAGATGTATAATCTAGCATGCAAAATATAATTTGGAAATGATATTTTTCATATATCTTGATCATTTCAATTTATAAAACATTTGCAACTATATCTACTTTATCCCATTATCACGTTAAATTTAAGTTGATTTTTAATTAGTAGTACCAATAGAACCAATAGAATTGGGAGCATTAACTAATTGTATTGTAATTAGATTTGAACTTGTTATTTTAAAATTAATGGAAGTTAAAAATTTTGATATGTAAAGTGGAAAAAATATTATCTTTCACTTTTGAGTGTGGTATTCATACCTATTTCGTTTGTTTTGTTATAGTGTGCGTGACAGCCTGTTCGTACACGGCGTTAGTTTAATACTCAAAGCACACGGCTTCCTGCAGCACGCACACATTGAAACATTGCACGAAGGTAACTTACTGTTCTTAGTGTGCTGTGACTATACCTACTCAAATAATCTTTTCAGCAACAACTTTAACAGTCAGATCAACTACAACCGACGCAAGCAGCGTTGTGTACGTGTAGTGTTAAGTATACCTATGTGTGATGTGTATGTGCTGTTTGTGTAATGTAAATTGTTACCTCAGACTGCACACTTGTGATATAAAGTCTCTATTAAAATATAGAATTGTGTTTCCACAGCTGACATAATTTTTATATATTTTTAAAAACACCTTGCAATAATTATATTGTGGTTTAAATAAACAAGGTTACTTTTAAAAGACCGGTTAAATTTTAATATAAAGGACTAACGGCTAAAATGATAGTGTATCTATATATTATTGCCAAATTGTTATTTATTATGGACATTCATTTAAAATAATTTGTATATATGTAATAGTACGAGTCGTGATGTCACAAACCTGGGCATGTGGTTGCGGTCGGCGTTCACGTAATAATTTTGCATTTTGCGTCGGATAAAAATTGTAATTTGCAATTTTTTTATTACTTCGTAAATCGATTCCCAACCCTCTCTCAAAATTTGGCTGGTTCTTTACGAGTACCTAAATGTTACCTTGTATATTATAATTACTAAACAAATTAAAATTCTTTATTTTATTTTTATCTATTCTTCATGTTTATTGAAAATATTGACTGTCCCATTTCATTTTTAAATTCAAAATATAAAGGATTTAACTTAAATTAATGCTTTATTTACTAAGTTGCATAATAAAAGCTGTATTTGACTTTTTTGACAATTAGATAATTTTAATTACTCCCTTGAGATTTTTTTTGGTAATTTAATTATTATTTTGGCACAAACTAGTCAAAGCTAATTTAGTTTTAACGATGTTAAAAAGTTCATTTATGTTGGTTAAAACTCAAAAGTGTAAAAAATCGACGTTTATGTCTGTTAAGCTTAAGATAAACTTAGTTTTAAACTAAATAATGCAGTTTAATAGCTCTAAACTTAAATTTTGCTTAGTATAGTTTGTGTCAAAATAATTGCCATCGTTATATTTTTAACATAATTTAAAATAAACTAATCAAAACGACGCCAGTGATCTCAGTTTCATATTGAATTTTTCAAAATAAATTAGTACTCTAATGTAATAGTTGACATTTAGTCATTGTTTTGAAGGAATTCGAATTAATATAAAATAATTAAACGTTATTGATTTTTGTTTGTATAAGTGTAGGTTTTAAACCACAAAATATGTACTTACTATTATAAACTATGTTGTATACCTAATTAGTTCTACGATTGCTGGTATACAGTATATGGAACAAATTGGAATATTTGAAATACTGAATTGTTTACCATCCTAGCAAAAGTAGGACAACTTGTTGCACCTTATAATTAACTTTTGTGCATAATCACAATAAGAATTCAAAGTTTTGAATTTAAAATATTGGATGACTAGGTAAATAATATAAAAACGCACGCTGTGGACCTAAGCAAACACTAAAATGACAAAGTAATCTTTTTAACATCTGAATACCTACAATATGCCTATGTTGTAATAATTGTAATTTTTATTTGTTTTGTATGTGATGATGTTTTTTATAAATAATTTAAATATAAAATGATACCAGTGACGAGTGCCCGAGATTAGTACCTACAATAAATATGTTAAACAGAAGGAAACAAATTTTATACAGAATTCTTTGATCTTAAAAACTTCAACATGATACAGTCAACAATATTGGTTTCAAAAATGAAAGAAACGAATAATTTGTAAAATATATTCATCTTTGAATCATTGTATAGTAAAATATCTTAGTAAAAGATTGTAGTAGGACTATTTACTTGTTAATTAAAAATGTATTGTATAAATTAATAAAACTTTTGAAAATCTCAAAAAGAGTTTCTTTTCTATAAAAAAACGATGGTCACAGATCTTATTAGCTGATTATTTCACTTAAGCAGTCAGTCAGACTAGATGTTTTTTTATGATATTGGAAGGCAAACAAGGAGACGGATTTCCTGATAGTAAGAAACCGCCTAGAGACACCAAAGGTGGTAATGGTGCGTTGCCAACCTGAGGCAAGGATATTAGGCCTCGAACAAAAGTAAGTTTACCGGCTACGTTACGCTCCAAACTGGAACACGTCATGACGTTATGGCGGTAGGAAACAGTAACGACTCATTCCAGTTGGTACCTTTTTCTAACGTGTGGAAATCCTCATGGATACCCGCCACTTTCGGGGAAGGTGACGGGCTATATCGGACTCCTACAGACTAAAACCACGCGATGTCCTCCCTTCCACCAGATACCGGGGCTGTGGGGACGCTTTAGCACACTTCCACTGCCCCGGCGGCGCTGGATCTACTGATCCCCTTCTGACAGCTCTACTCAATAGGGGCTGTATATAGCCTGAAGTGGTTCACGTTGTCTCCGTACACCACTTCGAGGTTTCAATGGCGACATGCACCCCTGTACCTGCCGCGATCCCATCTCGACCGGGTGGGCAAGATAGAAAGCCCACCCCCATCCTCCGCGGGCCTAAAAACCGCCAACCCACACGGATCAAGTAGCCTACCACGCTATAACCCCTAGTGTCTCCTCTTGGACAGAGAGGGGCAGATGATGCATCTGAAAACATATATTAGGTAGTACTAGAACTTAGAATAGTGAACATTTTCATACAAATTTTTGTTTCCTATTTTAGTTTTTTGGGGGTTGATTTTGGGAAAAATAGACTTTGTTTAGCTTTGGAATTATGGCTATATGCAAATAAAGTTAATTAAGAATCGGTTCTTTTTGCTGTGAAAAAGAAACAGACAAACTTTCGCATTTATATTATTAGTATGGATAGTTTGGATTCTTATACCAATAAGTTATCCTAAAATGTGGCAAAATTAGAGATTCAAGGGTAAATGGGGATGAATACAAGAAAAATTTTCGTATCTTGTTAATTACAAATCAGTGGTAATTTATACAAATTTTGTAAAATAAATTTCGTAAACGTCAAAATGGTAACACTGAACAGGAATTTAGCTGCAAAACGTCAAAACAATTGACAGCATCTTGAGGAGGTACCTACTTAATTATTTTTTTAAAGTTTCTAAATATTCTTGATATTTCGATGTACGAGTATGTTCGATATTATTTAACTCTAAGGCATAAATGACTCTTAACTATTTTTTTTTTAATTTTAAAACAGACTAGGCAATCCCACAAGCTAATCTCAACTTTTACTATACATAAGCTATGAAACCTGATTGATATCCATCAATGGTATCAGTGGCTTATGTCGGTAACTGAGTAATCGATCATAAAGCATTTTTTTCGAAATCTGGATAAAATAATTTTGCAGAAAATGTTTAGAGTATTAGATATGATTTATCTACCAAAATGTTTACAAAAAAATGTAAAATATACCTTTTAGCACTTCACTACAAAATATAAAACAAAGTCGCTTCCTGTGTCCCTGTGACCTTTGTATTATTAAATCTTTAAACTGCGCAACGGACTTTGATGTGGTTTTTTAAAAGATAAAGTGATTGAAGAAGAAGGATCATAGGTATATATAATACCCGTACGAAGCCGGGACGTGCCGCTATTTCAACAAAAACAAGATACATACCTAGGTAGATTTTGGTAGAGTTTCGGAGCGACTCGCCCGGATTGGTACCATTGCCATCACAAATTCCTGCTATCATAACGTCCAATGCTTGCTGCTGACGTGTTTCGGTTTGGAGGGTATGGTAGCCGGTAAACTTACTTTTGCTCGAGGCCTAACATCCCGGCCTCAGTTGGCAACGCACCAATACCACCTTTGGTGTCTCTAAGCGGCGTGAATGTTATACCATCAGGAAATCCGTCTGCTTGTTTGCCTTCTTTTGTCATAAAAAATAAATACATACCTAGGTATAAATTCCTATGTAACATAGTACCTAGTGTTAAACTTGCCGTTTAATTTTAAATTATGTTAGATATATTTCGCTATTGCTCGTGTTTTATTGTTCTTTCGTCGTCAAAGTAAGTACAATTAGAGCAAAGGTGATAGTCAGGTACGCTGAAACGTATGCCGGTAGTGCTAATTTTTGTAACAAATACTTACGAGCATACTTTGACAAAGATGCTAAAAACCTAGTCAATAAAAAGGCAAATCAATTATTTATTATTTGCAAATTATTTTTCTGTAAAATCAGTTTTTTTTCTACAATATACTTAAATTACGTATTTAAGCTCATCAATGTTCAATTTCCTTAAAAAAAACCTTGAAATAAAACTATATGTGCAAAAAAATCAAATAGAGTATTTATGTGTAGGTGTAAAATGCAATGTTACTCTATTATTGTAGTGGGATTACTGTTTTCGGCTATATTTCGGTGTCCGGTTGTACCTTCGCCTACCCCTATGGGTAACTTGGCCTTTTCTTTTAAATAAATTATATTTTCACGCATATCCTTGAAGAGGCTGGCAGAGGCACAATCTAGGCACCGACGAATGGCCGAAAACACTAAGTCCGACAATATAATATGTAGCAAGCCTATCGCCAACGGCCGGGCACATATCCAATCCCGGGCAATGTCATTTTGAACCTCAAACTGAAAATACATATTTTCTATTATTTTAAAATACATTGACTTATTCGACCCGGAGACCGAACCCGGACGACGACGGTCCGACGGACTGCTAGGCTACCGAGGCGATAAGAGTTATAAGACTAGAAAAATAGGACAGATCTTCTTATCTTCCTGTAACGTAAACTACATTAAATGTATTATACTATTTATCTATTCTGTATATCATATCAAATTTATTTATACTAGTTGTCTATTCCGTATATCTATTTGTATTGATAGTCTAAATAAATCTCTATTTAACGAAAGTTTCTAATTCCAAAGTGGTTTTAGTAGTTTCATTTTTTCCCTAACCCTTGGCTGTGCTCTAAAAAAACCGCTACAAAACTATATATATTTATGCATTGCTTAAAAGTGCTCAATAACAAAGTATATTTCGCCAAATAAAAAATATTAGCTTAGGATCATGCGCAGACACAATAAAATATCATCCTGTCATTATCAGCAATTGCGTTTTTAGCTCGTTAAAATAATAAAATGCTTAACGAATACCAAATTGTCTAAAACGTACTAAAGAAGTATTTATTCCTTAACTTATGAACACTAAAGGCTGTATTCGTGGAGCAATCAATGACATATCAGCGGATAATTTTCCATGGTTCAATACTCCCCTATGTTTTTTAATAAAATATGCGTACTCGATAGATATCATTGCGCCTCGCACAAGGGTAGTGATTTGGCAGAAAGTAAACAACTGGGCTGTCTTTTGTGGGGCAAAATACGGTGGAATAACATAAACAATGCGCAGACCCTTTTGTAATGGGTAGGTGAGAATCTACAGGTTGATTCGATTTTCTGAAAGTAAAAAATTATGAATATTATTGGCCAATATTATGTTCAGATACTTGTGTTCTTAGAGGTTATTTATGCGTCACTTAAACATAGCTTCTCATACGATATAACAAGTCTTAGCACAGTACTAGGTGGTAGAATATCGCAACGACTCGTCTGGATTGGTACCACCGCCTTACCTACTCCTGCCGCCATAACGTCAATGCTTGCCGTTGACGTGTTCCGGTTTGAAGGGTAAGGCAGCTGGTAAACTTACTTTTGCTCTAGGCCTAAGATCCTGGCCTCAGATTGGCAACGCACCAACTTTGGTGTCTCTACGCGGCGTGAATTTCTTGCCATCAGAAAATCCGTCTGCTTCTTTGCCTTCCAATATCATAAAAAACAAGTATTAAACGAAATCTGACTCCCTAACAATACTTGCATAATTCTGTAACTCATAAATATATTTCGATTGCTTACCTACTATAAAATAATTAACTTCAAAGATATTGAAGAAGAAATCTAAGATGGAATTACATTGTTATAGAAGGTACATTTTAAAAGTGGAACTGCTTTGTCATCGTTGTGATTTGTAAGTAAATAAAAAGAAAAAGCGGCAGCAAAAGGAGACAGGCACATAAAATTAAAAACTTACGTAAACATGTGGGTGGAAATTCTTGAAGGTTTCACTTCTACGACGTGTAAATTGCATACATGTTTTTTTAGAAGACGTTGTTATTGCATACTTACGAATGTAGTTCGTTACTGAAAATCTTAACAAAAATTAAAAAAAAGTCTGTAACAGCACACAAAACTAAATTCTTAACATTATATTAGTACTAGCTGTTACCTGCGGCTTCGCTCGCGTTTTGGCAGGAACCCGTTGTGCGATCGGGATTAAAAGCTTATATGTTAATCCAGCTCACAATCTATCCGTGTTCCAAATTCCAGAAAAATCCGTTCAGCCATTCGAGCGTGAAAGAGTAACAAACATACACACATCCTTACAAACTTTCGCATTTATAGAATTAGTAGGATATCTACAAGATTTAATTTATTACAATACGTAAATCAGTATTATCATATTTAACCCAATTAACTTTGTGGTTCTTGTACAACAGTACAAAAGGAAGCAACCTGTATATATTACAACTAACTCCCCGCTACGCATTATTATGATAAAACGAAGGAAAATAAATAAAATGAACGGTGTCGGATGCAGGCTGGCGATTGTTTTCTGTACAAACAAATCCGAACTAATAAATACACTCTGATTTACGTTGCCACTTAAGCTATGAATATTAAATTATCTAATGGGATCTAGGACTTTTTTCTTTCATTTTAAATAAACTGACAGCCATTTCCTTGCACCTCGCTGTTTCCATTCGGAAGGTCTTTAATTTAACACTTGAAAAACTAGAAAACACTAGCCGAGCTGGGGAATTTCGTACCGCTTGACATTGATAGTTACTCACAGTCTGTGTGGAATTAAAATATTGTTTTACTTTTTTCCTGCAATGTTACTAACACAACAAAAAAATATAAACAAATTTGTTCATTCGTTCACGCGTGATGCGATGACTGAGGGTAATTGGGATTAATTTTTGTATATATACGAGTACTACCAGCCCGTCCTAGCTTCGCACGGGCGGACAAACTCTATGTTATTATACATACTACTGGTCGCCCATTGGTCGAAATTCGACCATAATAAATTTTAATATCTTTTTGATAAGAACGCCATCTTCATTTCTAAAGACCAGCTACTTTGTTTCCAAACTTTTTAGTGGGCCATCTGTGATCTTTGTTTGTGTGTGTCAAATGCACGGTAGTGTGGGTAATGTTTTATTTATTGACTTAATGTACTTTATAAGCATTGTTATTGAAAAATATTAGCGTTCTGCACTTCTCCTACACATAAGCTTTAAGTGTGCCAAATTTTATGCCCGAGGGGGGTCCAAAGTTTTGGCATCACGTATTAATATATAGATAAACCGTTTATGATTCCTCCCTCTATGACTCATAAATCAATCAATTTGTTATTATTCTAATTTTTAATAATTATTGAGGTATGTGGCTCCTTTGGAGTATATACCACCTTTTCCAAAATCGTCACTTAAATTTTCAAGGGCTAATTGCTATTAAGAAAGTAGGGGTACAATCTAATAATTCTGAAGATTTTTCTGATTTATAAATCAAAAAAAAGGTCAAAATGTTAAGATTTTAAACTCTTAAGTATTTTCACACCCATATCCCTGAAGGGGTAGGTAGAGGCACAACCAGGGCACCCACGACTAGCCGAAGATACTAAGTCCCACAATGTGATAGGTGGCAAGCCAACCGGGAACGTTTCAAATCCCGAGCAACATTTTTTTTTCATTAGAAAATTGGAAAAACCCAATTTTCTTTTTGTTGCCCGACCCGGGATTCGAACCCGGGACCTCATGCAGTCAAGTCCAATAACTGAAACGTTAGACCACAGAGACGACTATCTCTCTCTTATGGTAAGAAATTACCTTAGCTTATAGATGGGTCGCTGTCCTATGGATGTTTTTTCTGATATTGGAAGGCAAACAAGCAGACGTGTTTCCTGATGGTAAGAAATTCACGCCGCCTAGAGACACCAAAGGTGGTAATGGCGCGTTGCCAAACTGAGGTTGGGATGTTGGGTCTCGAGCAAAAGTAAGTTTACAGGCTACCTTACCCTCCGAACAGGAACACGTAATGACGTTATGGCGGCAGGGATAGGGTAAGGTGTCGGATCCATATCTGGGCAAGTTGCTGCACAGCACTTTACCACCAGTGGTCTTGTTGATTTCTCATTTGTTCTCTTTTTACGAACTGCCAAACCAGATGGTAGATTCTAAACAGGGCTAGTAACCAACACGAATGTTATTTCTAGATTTTTTTGATCGCCTCTGTGGTCTAGCGGTTCAGTTGTTTGACGTGACTGCATGAGGTCCCGGGTTCGAATCCCGGGTAGGGCAACAAAAAAATTGAGTTTTTCCAATTTTCTTATAAAAAAATGTTGCTCGGGATTGGATATATGCCCGGGTGGCGATAGGCTTGCCACCTATTACGTTGTGGGACTTAGTGTCTTCGGCTTGTCGTGGGTGCCCTGGTTTTGCCTGTGCCTACCTTTTCGAGGGTATGGGCGTGAAGATATTTTTTGTTTTACCAGTATTGCAAAGTGTTAAACAAACATCCTGCTGTCCTTATAGACACCTTTTATAAATTATACATAATTATATATTTTTATCTCTTCTATATTAAAGACGAATCTACATTCGACTAAACGCAGCATTTTGCCACCTTATTATGACTTCACTACTTAGATATAAAAATGTTGGCGCCATTGAGAAGGAATCTGGATTGTTTTTTTTTTTAATTTTTTAATTACATATTGAACTGAGTAAAACTAGTACTTTTGTTTAGTTAAAATGTAGAAGTGAAGTACTCATGACAATAATTGTGTATCTTGTTTTTCAAATCTCACTAAATGAGTTTAAGTCAGGAGACCACCGCTTTACTCAAGACCTTGACGTGACTTTCTTTGACAACTAATGACATATTTTAAATAACTTAAGATCGATTTTGTTACAACTGGTAATTTGACGTAAACTTAAACTTAACTTATGGCAGATGCTAACGCCCATGCCAAAACTAAAAAAAACGTAAAAAAAACTTTAAGCAAGTAGAAACAATTCACCCATAAAATATTAATGCCTACCGATCGCTTGAGTGCAGTAGTACTACTAAATAAATCAAACGCAGGTGAAGTCGCGTGCGACAATTACTAATACATACATTCAATACCTACTAATTTCGCTACGTCTTTACTACCTGGTAATTATCCGTTGTTTGTTATTTCAAAATATTATTGCAAGAAATAAGTACATGTCTGCCCAGCGATTATCAAAGTACAGGCTTTGCTTAACTATTACTTAGCCTTAAATAATACTTACCTACAGGGCTTTATATTTAGTGTCGATTTATTTTGCATAAACACAAAGTTACCTTGGTATTTTAGTATATAGATCGATCTTCATACGTGCATTTTTTTTAATATGGCTTTTTTTAATGTGTGGCTTATATAGACTATATATGGTAACAAACGATCGTCGCACTATTTTTACCATGTGTTGGACCTAAAGTACATATATACTGATATCCTTCTGAATGGAACATGACAGTGACAAACACTGTCACCTTGGCGTCAAGAATCGGTAACGCAGTAGGCAAATTGTTGCTACAAACTTTACCATCAATCTTGTAACCTTGTTCCTAATAACCAATTTAACTTAAGCGTGTCTCATAAAAGCTGCCAGGCTAGAAACCAGACGGCTTATTGTGGAACCAACACCAGAAAAAAAATAATTCAAATACATCTTCAGTCAAAGTCAGGTCTATGCTATGTCTATTAACTGAATACCACCTAAAATTTTGATTAGATAACCGCAGTACTTTCATATAATCAAACATAGATGTTATCGACATGGAAGAATAAAAAATAGGAACTTAAGTTACCTCTATATAGAGCTTCTGCTTTCCTGTCAAGCAGCTCGTGAAAGGCGAGCACAGGCTTATCGTCACTAACACCGAGACACCTGACTAGGTGGTGGAGTCTCGGAGCAACTCGCCCGGATTGGTACCACCGGCTTATCTATTCCTGCCGCTATAACGTCAGCACTTGCCATTGACGTGCTCCGGTTTTGTTTGACGTCTAACATCCCGGCCTCAGGTTGTCAATGCAGCATTACCACCTTTAGTGTCTATAGGCGACGTGTATTTCTGACCATCAGAAAATCCGTCTGCTTGTTTGCCTTCCATTATCAAAAAAGTAAAAAAATACAGGTGTCTTGTTTTGTTTGTTTGTTTGTCAGGATCGTGAGGTCTGGCACTCGATACTCTCTGCCTGCCCCGTAAGGGACTTGGCGTGAAGATATGTAGGTATGTATGTATGTATGTTTTGTTTTGAAGTAACAAAAGAAGACCGCCAAAAAAACCACTGAGCGATTTCCTTGTCAGCCAGTCTTGTTTGCCTTGTTCTTTTTAGCCAGTGGTCGCGTCTGATCCGGTAGCAGGTTTTAAACTTAAACAATCTTGTCCCAAGTGCCCAGCAGTGTTCAAGTTATAATACCTAAAATACAGAATAGAAAAGACAATTTTTTTTTCATGCTCAGATTAAATCTAAAAGATTCAAATTGAACTGCGTCTACTGTCAAATTTGACAGCTGACACGTCAAGGGTCACGTGCTGCCACGTGCTCTTTAAACTGTTATCCCAGATTTTGACAGGAAAATATTACAAGTGTGATTTAGAAATTGTCGGCCGAACGTTACTTAATTATTGTTACAATTGTTTTTATAATTGAATTTTGGTCAAATTTTCTGTTTTATTGCATTCGTAGGAGTTCGTGGGATTTTAAATTGGGATGAATTATTTAATTTATTTTCATATAGTCGAGTTATGTTTTGAAATAGGGACCATGGTTTGAGTAACACAGTTGTATCTATTCTTAAATTCTTTAAAGTATCTTCACGCCCATATCCACGAAGAGGTAGGCAGAGGCACAACCAGGGCATCCACGACTAGCCGAAGACACTGAGTCCCACAATGTTATAGGTGTCAAGCCTATCGCCAACCGGTCACTTTTCCAAATCCGACCATTATTTTTTTATTAGAAAATTGGAAAACCCAATTTTCTTTTTGTTGCCCGACCCGGGATTCGAACCCGGGACCTCATGCAGTCAAGTCCAACACCCGGACCGCTAGACCACAGAGACGATTTCTTCTATACCACAAATTCTTTACCACAGTAAAGCTGATCATAAGGTATTTTCTCTAGCTAGTTGTTTACTTCTCTGTTTCTCTTGTCGCCTCTGTGGTCTAGCGGTATGGCGTCGGAATTGACTTCTTGACGTCCCGGTTTCAGTTCATGAATTTTTAGAAATGTACATTTTCAATTTTCTAATAAAAAAAGAGTGCCCGGTTGGTGATAGGCTTGTTAACTATCACATTGTGGGACTTAGTATCTTCGGATAGTCGAGGATAACCTGGTTGTGCCTTTGCCTACCCCTTTGGGGATATAGGTGTGAAGATACTTTAACTGTTTTCTTTGAACAAAGTAGTCAAACTACATTCCTATAAATTAACTATTTATTTTCAAATTAAGCTACGATTTCATATGTACGAGGGTCAAACTGAAAGTTCTTAGAAAATCAAAAACTAAGCATTCTAGCAAGTTATTAGTTTTATTATAACTCTTTAAAATAGCGTCCATTAACATCAATACATCGCTGCATTCGATGGAACCATTGAGAAAAGCACCTTGCCCACTCGGCCTTAGGGGTCTCTTCGACGGCGTTTTGAAACGCAGCCACTGCTTCTTCGGCGTCCATAAAATGTTTTCCTCGAAGTTTTTCTTTTATTCTCGGGAATAAATAAAAATCGCAGGGTGCGAGGTCGGGGCTATACGGCGGGTGACCCAGTAATTCCACGTCTGAGGTCGCCAAATAGTCGATCGTTAGCCTGGCGGTGTGCGACGAGGCATTGTCGTGATGAAGGAGGATTCTGCTGCGAGGTCGTTTCTCTCGAACTTTTTCCAAGACAAGTGGCAAACAGTTGTTAGTGTACCACTCTGCATTAACCGTTTTCTGATCCTCTAAGACAACTGTCGCGTAATGACCTGTCTTTCCGAAGAACGAGGCCACCATCTTTTTTCCAACACTTCGACCTCTCTTCACTTTAGTTGGCAACTCTTCGGAAGGAAACACCCACTGAGCAGACTGTCTTTTGGTTTTCGGATCACAACAGTAAATCCAGCTTTCGTCACCCGTTAGTATGTCGAACACAGCATTTGAGTCACCTCCGTTAAATTTTTGGATCATTTCTCGTTGGATCATTTTTTGAGCCTCGGTCAAATTATGCAGTATCCAGCGGGCACAAAGCTTCCTGACCGCTAAATGTTCATGGAGGATTTTGTGCACTTGACTCATACCTATGCCTAGACTTGTCCGAATCTGATGATAGGTCACTCTTTTGCCAATCTCTATCATACGCCGCACAAGACTGATATTGTCTTCAGTCGTCACTGTAGAAGGCCGTCCCTCACGCAAATCATCGGTGAGATTAGTTCGTACACGTTTGAATTCATTAAACCAGTTGTAAACTGTGGCACGAGATGGGGCTTCATCGTGAAAAGCCAATCGAAGTCTATCATAACTTTCTTATTGACTTATATGACATCGAAAGTCATAAAAAATCATTGCACGAAAATTATCTCGGCTTAAATTCATTCTGACGTGCACAGACGATTTTCTATTTGCCGCCAAATCGTAAAACAAATGACAAATGAATGAAATGTATACTCAATAATATTGGTAAAGAGTTCTATTTTCAAAATTTTAGCTTATTTTTTAATATAATGCTTTTAAGTTGCCAGTTCTAAAAACTTTCAGTTTGGCCCTCGTATCTTATTCGACTTTGATACTTACGATACAAAAAAAATAAACCACGATATCACTAATTATTTTCAAAAACACTTATTTAAATCTTTCAGTCAACTCTATAAAGAAAATGACCATCATAGTATGTACAACCAGAAGATTCAGCATGTTTAATAATTGATATTCGAATATGAATATCTGATGAGTTAGATTAATTTTGTACATTGAAAGTGCACAAATGAAATAATCCCGAAGAAATTATTGTATATTTTATTTCCCCGCTGCCGTCAAATCTCACTAGATGAGCTTGAGTAACGAAGCCATCGCTTTACTCAAGACCCTGAACTGACATGACTTTGTACATAGTGACTAATGACTGTGTATTGTAAAAGAATAACTTACTTGACATTGGCAAAGTAGTTGTGTAAAACGATCGAAAGCCATATCTATAACAGAAGGAGAAGAAAACTGTGACTTAATATTAAGTGTTGATTGACGTCTCTGGCTGAGGACGTTAGGATTTAAAGTATTTAATTTGTCATAAATATCATAAGATAAGTAAGAAATGAAACTTAAGAACCGTTTTAGTTGATTCAGAATCAGAATCAGAATATTCTTTATTCACATGAACCATACAAGTGGTATTTTTGCGCGTCGACATTTTTTTAAACTACCACCGGATCGGAAACGATTCTTAGAACGATTTATATAGAACTATAAAATACCCAAGAAAATGACCGTCAAAAATATCCATAATCAAACAATACTCCAATAATCAATATCACGATTGAAGAGGGTATAATCTTTAAGAAATAAGGGAGGGTTTTAAAGTCCTCTGGGGATGATAACAATAGGTGTTTTTCATATCAACCATCCCCTCAAGCAATACACGTCGCGCTTGTCAGCTGGTAAATTATGTGTTTTCCCAAAACTCGACTACAACTCGATACATTGATTTTGGACTTTGACAGCTTTACTATTTATTGCTTCAGATTTTTGTTTCGCAACTTTAAAAGAAGGCAAAAATGAAGACACATTCGATCGTGTGGAATGTGCAGTGATATCTTTATTTTTTAATGCGATACATCACAGTAAAAGATCTCGTATGCTAAAATTCTGAGCCCCACTATTTGATTACTTTTTTTTATGTTATAGGAAGGCAAACAAGCAGATAGATTTCCTGATGGTAAGAAATTCACGGCGCCTAGAGACACCAAAGCCAACCTGAGATCAGGATGTTAGGCCTCGAGCAAAAGTAAGTTTACCAGCTGCCTTACCCTCCGAACCGGAACAAGTCATTACGTTGTGGCGGCAGTAATAGGTAAGGCGGTGGTACAAATCCGGGCGAGTCGCTGCGAAACTCTACCACCTAGTCAGATGTCACGATGTTAGTGATGATAAGCCTATGCTCGCCTTTTACGAGCTGCCTGGCAAGAAAGGTAGATGGTACTTTATATAGATGTGTTGGTACGGATATTTAAAACGACATTTTAACTGCGTGTAAGGTCAAGTTTTTCGGAAGTTTCATTATTCAAATTATATGAAGACTAATGTATGTCACTTAATTCTGTACGGCATCAGTCGCGATCAATCGCGAGGCTCGGGTTCGATTTCCAACGGGGGTAGGCATTTGTGTGATGAACATTTCGATGTCTGCATTTCCGGGTCTGGGTGTTTATTAAATTTATTCTAGTATCTATTTAAGTATTTCTATGTATTTGTATCGTTGACTTACACCCATAACACAAGCATGTAATTTGCTTACTTTGGGGTTAGATTCAATTTGTGTAACTTGTCAATGAATATTTATTTATTTTTTTATCGCCCACCGAGGACACATCCAATCCTGGTTGTTTTTATTGGAAAATTGTTAAAACACGTTTTGTTTTTGTAGTAGTATCTTCACGCCCATATCCCCGAAGAGTTAGGCACAGCCACAACCAGGGCACCCACGACTAGCTGAAGACACTAAATTCCACGATGTGATAGGTGGCAAGCCTATCACCAACCGGGCGCATATCCAATCCCGAGCAACATTTTTTTTAATCAGAAAATTGGAAAAACCAAATTTTCTTTTTGTTGCCCGACCCAGGAATCGAACCCGGAACATCATACAAACAAAAATCTTACTCAGAGGCGATTGTTTTTGTCAGTTTGTCTATCCTTTTTTTTATGAATTGTCGAGAATTTTAAATATTAATGCAAGCGATTTTGCTAGGGGCTCAGTGGTGGTGTTTGTGTTTTTTTATATATTACAGATTAAAGATTAAGGGGATTTAAAGGGTGTGACAATCAAACATAATTAAATAGTACTGCAAACACGCGCGAGATAAACATGTATATACATAATAATGGGACGCGTCTCTCTGTCCCGGTTAGATATGAAAGATGAGATTCTCGTTAGAAGGGTGATTCACGCCGATGTACCAGTTTCAAACATTGAGACTTCGCCGCCGAAACCCGCCACTTCGTTCGCGGAGCAAGATGTTAATTTATTTCGAATTAAAAGGAAGCTTAATGTGTTGTCCCAGACCATGCCCAATAACCGTTCTAAACTTTAGCTAAATCTGTAAAATCATTTAACCTTAAAATAAGTTAAAAAAACGGTAAGATTTGACGTCATGGCGGCAGTAATAGTAAGGCGGTGGTACCAATCCGGGCGAGTCGCTGCGAAACTCTAACACCTAGTAGGATGTCACGGTGTTAGTGACGGTAAACCTATGCTCACCTTTTACGGGCTGCCTGGGAGGAAGGCAGAAGGTCCTTTTGTAAAGGAGCCCGGACAAACACGGGGAAAAATTAGTATATTTTTTTAGTTTTATAGTTCTCTTGTTTTAGAAATTACAGAGAGGAACACATTTTACCACTTTAGAAGTTTCTCTCTCGCAAACCATTATGTATTGTGTCGAAAACCTCAATTTAATTTTTTAATTCCTATCCATAGATACCCCATACTTATAAATTGGATGAAAAAAAATGTGTTAGTTCTAAGTATGGGAAATCCCCAAAACTAAATTATTATATTTTGAGAGACTGGAGTGCAACCAGTTTCTAGACAGTATCAAGACAGTACCAAACACTGTTATAAAGTACCAGGTAAGGCCTTTACCTCCAGTGGTCTGTTGCAAGGATCACATTACCTAATATCAGAAGTACTTCTAGAGGGGAATTTTACGTTACATAACATCTGCATATCTTCTTGACGGTATTTTGATACCTCGGTAAAGGTTTAGTTACCTACTGTCTTAAAGCGGTGATATAGTTCTTGGTACACCTACCTATTATACACCTTTACCCGTCTTCAGTCGAGAGACGTCTACACTTTCCCGACTGAACTAACAAACATATATATAAAATACGTTCGTCCCGTTTGTCTGCTAACAGGCCCTGTTATATGTGAGTATGCAGCTATTGTCAGTTTTGTGATATTATTCGAGTTTGATATACGACTGTAGGTTCACTCACCAAGTTTCATGATATATGAGTGCTGGAACTGTCGCTTTTTTGGCAAATGTGCTGAGTTTTCCCCATACTGGTCCGTAATCCTTTGCCAATTAGATCATCTATCATGCCAGGTAGCTCGTCATAGATGAGTACAGCCTTACCGTCACTCACACCGTGATATCTGACTAGATGGTAGTTTCGCAGCGACTAACCCGGATTAATACCAACGCCCTACTTATTCCTGCTGCCATAACGTTAGCACTTGCCGTTGACGCGTTCCGGTGCGGAAGGTTAGGTAGTTGGTAAAATTACTTTTGCTCGAGACCTAACATCCCGGCCTCAGGTTGGCAACCCACCATTAATCCGTCTGCTTGCCTTCCGATATCGCAAAAAAATCTGCTCCTTCTTAGGTATATTCACTTGGCAACAAAGAAGTTTGCTAACTTTTTTCCACCGAGTCGAAATACAATCACAACTTAACCAAATAAAAGTTACATAATCTAGTGGTCTGGTGGTTAAAAAAAAATATCCGCAAATAGAAAAGTGCTCGTGGTGATAAGCCTGCCT
>NJDD01002290.1:37294-55599 GCA_002245505.1 Calephelis nemesis
GTGTGTGTATGTGTGTGTATGCGTGCGTGTGTACGTGTGTGTGTGTCTGTCTATGGAATCCGATAAGGGTGGACCGTTTTCTGAATGAAAGACCGGTGATTTTTGAACCACATTACGTATATATTTCTTCGAGAGTTCTATTTTTCTTATTTTAGGATTATTATATAAATCTTTAGGTTTCGGTAAAAACTATTTTTACATACTAAGTATAACTAATTATTGAGTTGACATTAATTAAATAATATTCCAATTAAGATTGCTCTTGCCCCTGTTGGTGCGGACTCCTTTGATCAAATCCTTTGCCTTTCTCCCAGGCACCTCGTAAAAGATAAGCATAGGCTACCTTCACTAACACCGTGACATCTGACTACGCGGTAGCGCTTTGCAGTGATTTGCCCGGATTGGTACCTCCGCCTTACCAATTCCGGCCTCCATAACATCAGTGCTCGCCGTTTACGTGTTCCGGTTCAAAGGATAAGACAGCCGGCAAACTTACTCTTGCTCGAAGACTAACATCGCGGCTTCAGGTTGGCAACGCACCATTATCACATTTGGTGTCTCCAGGCGGCACGTATTTCTACCATCAGAAATTCCGTCCGCATTTGCCTTTTAATATTGAAGAACCAAAATCAACCCTGATGAGCACTAGAAAGAAGTTAAAAACACAGTAATGTTTTATTTTTTTATTATATAAATTTTATTATAAAGTAGAGGCCAGATCTAGTGAGTTTATATGCATGGAGCATTATATACAGACGTGATGAAAAGCGTGTTTCGTGACGGTGTTCAAACGGTATCTGTAATGGAGGTTTTGTGTGATTGTGTGTATTATGTGTAGCTATTGTTTGAGCTAGCTATCATTTAGCAATCATTCAATTATATAACAAACACTAATGCTGACATTATCGTAAGCTAACAAAGTTGTTGGAAAAAGCATTTCACGTTAAAAAGTGATATCTAACTAAAGACCTAGATTATTCCGCTCAGTTTTGTGTATAATAAAATATGTAAATAATAAAGTTGATGGTCTAACAATAACATTTTTTGGGATAAATCTATTTATGTATCAATCCAAGTTAACTTCTATGAGTGTGCCAAATTTCATTAAAATCAGTTCAGCAGTTTTTGCGTGAAGGATTAACATACAAACATACAAACTTTCGCATTTGTGACAATAATTGGATAGGATAGCAAAAGACAGCGAACATGCACGCGCCCTCCCAGATGGTAAAAGATAGCGGCAGCCTTGTCTATAGACTGTAGCTAGCCTATAGACACTTTGTAGGTGTCTGGCTGTCCTTAGGCCGGAGTATCAGGCCATTTGTGCAAATCTACCAGCTATAATAGCTACCAGCTAATCTACCCTCCAGACCAGAGCACAACACTGTCATTGTGGTAAGAATAGAATCCCTATCCAACAAAGAACACGGAACTCTGTCACAAGTAGTCTTGTTGGTGACCCGTATCGCCTTTGCTCGTCTCTTACGAGTTGCGAACAGGACGCCAAATAGTCTTTTGTACACAGAGAACCCGGATCAACTCGGGGAACAAAATTACAATGAAGTTTTTTGTGGTTGACATTAGGTGTGACTATTTATGTTTCTTATCATTTAACATGACTACTTCCAGATGTGCAAATTAAATAACTTTATAAATTATTTGAAATGTCAGTGCAAAGTCCTGAATAACAAACGTTGCTGATATGTAATTCGAAAAATCAATTTAATTAATTTATTTGTATTAAAATCAATTAAAAAATAAAACAATGTCATTTTATGTTACATGCCATGTTACGTTAATGTCAGTTTATTCTATCTAATAACCAAACAATGACATGCAAATATTGTACTATTTAAAATTGCATTTTAATCACATAAAAAACTGTTCCATTTTTTGACAGCTGCTGAAACTTTTCCATTTATAATGTACTAGCTGCGCCCCGCGGTTTCACCCGCGTAAGTCCCAATCCCGCGGGAACTCCGGGATAAAAAGTAGCCTATATGTTATTCTGGGTCTTCAGCTACCTACATACCAAATTTCATCGTAATCGGCTTTGTAGTTTTTGCGTGAAAGAGTAACAAACATCCATACATCCATACATACAAACTTTCGCATTTATAATATTAATAGGATTTGACATTATAACATTAAGTTAATAACAATTATTACACAAAGGGTTTCTACTTTAAGTTTTTAAAGTCAAATGTTATATTGGGTTATAGTTTATTAACGAGTAATATAGTTCAATTTTTTTTATCTGCGGTATGTGCTTAACAGATTGTACCGTACTTTTACCGAAGTCATGTGTTTTGTAGTTTAGAAATAACAGACATAATAATAACAGTTATAGCCTGTTTTTTTTTAATCTCAGAGACTAAATTGGCATTAGCAATGTTGTAAGTATTTTGCGTTTCATAAATAGTGTCGTGCCATTATAGGAAAATGTTAACAAAATCTGTTACAGATTTTTATAAGTTACATTGGAAAATCGGAACACGGATATTTAGAACAAATTAATACGAAATTAATATGTTTCATATTTGTAGATTAATAAATGTCATTATTTGTATTTTTAAAAACAAAATTTGCAAAAAGCAAATTTGCCTTTTTGAATGTTGACTTTATTTTTTATTTAGATACTGACTTAAATACCCAAAATTATCAGATTCGTCAACTAAATCTAAGTATAATTAACAATAATAAAAGTAATATCGTCGACTTTGTCTCTGACTTTCGTTGTGGAGTTACTTGAAGAAGCACTTCTCCGAAAAAGCTTCGTTTTTAATTAATTTGAAAGTCTTATTTTTTGTAATAACAAATTATACTATTTTGTATAGCAAAAGACAGCGAACAAGTACGCAGCTCCCCTAAAGGTATTAGATATCCGCAACGTATAGACACCATATATGTTGTAGGTGCGTCGCTGCATGGTGGGGATATAAGTTAAATTATGCAAGTCTACCGGCTGCCCAACCCTCCAGACTAGAACATGGCATTGTCTAGTGGCGTTAGGAATTACTAAAGCAGTCCGGACAATAATCAAGATGTTGGGCAGCACTCTACTACCAGTGGTTTTGATGTTAATGACAGATGACGATTTAATTAAGAAAGATTAGCATAATCTACAACTCAGAAAATTGCAAAAAACCGATTTGAATTTCAATATTATCTTATGTAGTTACCTACATCAAAAGAAAATTAGAAACAATAGCAATAATAAGGGACCCAAAAAGTAGTCAAAAACATAGAGAATAGAGATATTTACAAGTTTGTAATATAATATAAGATGTACATTTTACAAGTAAATATGTTACAATGTGCACGCCTTTCCTGATGGCAAGAGACAACCGTCACCTAAATACACCATAGATGTTAAGAGTGCGTCGCTGTCCAGTGCCCGGCTAATTTACAAAATATTCATTACACCAGTAGGAAGAGGGAAGGTGGTCGAAGGCCCCAGGGTAGGGCCCTGGCAAGTTTCTGCAAAGCACTCTACTACTAGTCTTGACTTAAGAAGAGACTAGGGAGACGATTTATTCTGCTCAGTGGACCCGGATCAACCCACCATTAAAAACTGCATGTCTGCAAGTGCAACGAACTTATGTAGATATCTACTCGTGAGTAGGGCTTGGTTTATAGAGTGTGGTACTAAATACGATAATAAGTATTACATGCCCATATATACATACATACAGACATACATACATACATACATACATATCTTTACGCCAAGTCTGTCTGTCTGTCTGGCATCTGTCACATTCATTAATTACCCTTTGCCTACAAACACGCCGGTTTCGAAGACTCTTGACACAACTCTATGATAATATCCGAGTGATCTGACCGTGAAATGTCAACCTTGGTCTCCCCGGGTATATCAGCTTAGTCAATCTTTCATCTATCATTGAACCAGCGTTAACACAAATACTTTCTTTCCATCCCACTCTTTCTCGGATCTCACTGTTACTAATGAGGTCAGCGAGCGCTGTACCACAGATTTTCCGTAGCGCTCTCATTTCGACCGCATTTATCATGTCATACTTTTACATTATTTGTATTTCCCAAAAGCCAGAGCGTTTGTCGAAGGCAGTCCCGAATGTAATACGCACATAATACATAACCAAGGCGACTTGGATTTGCTTTACAAAGCAGCGCCTGACGCGTCGCGTCTCGGGGGCTCCTACCCTGTAATACGGTGACCATTCTCTAACATTTCTTAAGGATAGTGTCTCTTTGTTTCTTCTATTACATTCCTTTTTCAATGTAACCTCTAAAATATTCTTTTAACAGTACCGGTTTTTTACACCAGGAAAATGTTCAAGTTTCGAAGTTCTCCAGCTCTTTGATGACAAGGATTCTGTGAACGCTGAAAGAAATTATTGCTGTTTGTTCGGTATATAACAGTGCTTCAAAAACTTTTATATACTTGAATAAAGTGTTCATTTCCGGTATTAGCAACTCAATAATATTAGTAACAGGATTTCATGTAGTAACTTTATATATGTATGTCAGTTTATGTCAAAGTCATGTAGTGTAGATATACATAATGTTTTTATAAATGTAGTCCTATTAAAAATGTAATGTAATAATAACAAACACAATAAAAATTAAATATGAATTCAAAAACGAGCACTTTTTTATTTGATGATAGAAGACAAACAAATGACGAATAACCATAAGGTAAGAAATATACGACATCAATAGATAATAAAAGTTGTAATAGAGTGTTGCCAAACAGAAGTTGGAATACAAAGCCCTTTGCACTAGTTTACCAACTACCTTATCCTAGAGATAGGAAGAAGAAAATGGCGTGAAGATAACATTATGGCGGACGGAATAAATAACGCGGTGTTACGAATGCAAGCAAGTCGGTGCAAAGCCCTACCATCGATCCTAATTCAAATTGATTTATAAACCGACGCCCGACTCTTACGAGCTTCGTTATAAAAAATATCTCAGCCTATAAGATATGTTCTTCACAGAAGTAGTCCTCAGTTAAGGAAAATTTCCCCATTATTGGGGAAAAAATCTAACGTTGTAAACCCAGTCAATTCAAATTGGTTTACTAATGTCATCACTCAGTAATTTTTATTTAAATATCGTCAGTTTGAGGATGACAATTTAATTAATATTATTTTTAACAAAACTTCAGTTGTTATAGCCCTAAAGCCGGTTGACTAAAATATAATAATAAAAATATATTGTGTAAGTACAAGTGTAGTTAATAGGTTATTTCTTCACAGAAGACTAACACTTTCTTCACTTCGTGGTCCTCAATAATCGAGAAGTATGGTAACAATGTGTGGGGGAGGCGAATGGAGCCGAGCACACAATAGCTCTGCGTAATAATATAATCGGGGCGACGACGCCACTTGCTATTAATTAAATTTAAAATTTTCATTGCTAAGGTGCGCCCGACAGTGCCGTTTCAGCACAATTATTATCTTGCGTCATTATGAGCAGTATTTGTTTCGCAGAAAGAGTCCTATTCACACGTAGACTTATTGTCACCATACAAAATTTTGTTTTAGTTATTAACAATAGTTTTCTGTTTTTTGTTCTTTATTTTTCGTTTCATTTCTGATTTTAATCGTTTCAAAATAATTGGAGTTTGTATACATATTATAGGTAGATAAGTACTATAAATAATTGACATATTAACTATATACAAAATATTGTAATCAAAACTTTAATTTTCGGTGCTATAACATACTAATAGATATGTTTTTTAAATATAAGTATTAAGTATCGTATATAAAAACTTTCATTTTCTTAACAATAAAATACGTAGTTATAATTTTTAGGTCAGTAAAGGTCAGTAGCATATTCCATGGCTAATTAGTTAAAGCTGAGTTAGCTTCTAGTTTGAGTTAAGTCCCTCTTTATCTTAACCAAGAGGCGGACACAGGATACTTTTTGTCCCGTTCGACTGCAGGTTTCTGTTTACCTAACTACCTAGTTTCCTAGGAAAAACATTTAAATTTTTGAAGTTCGTCGGAATAGCTAGTGTTGTTCATAATTTATTATCAACAGTGTCTATTCTGATTTCATGGGTAGTTTAACCGACATAAAACAGGTTTAAATTTCTAGCAACGCACCATTTTAACTAATTCGGTGTCTATGGGCGATCTGTGTTACCACTAGTGAGTTTGTCTGCTTATTTAATTCTTATTTAAGTTGAGATTTGCATTAACCCAATCAATCGGGTAGATTCAAAACTAGTCAAAGAACATTATTTTAATTAAAGACATCTTTATGGTATGGTATCCATATTAAGAGGGACTTTCATACAAACTATGAACCCCAATTCAGCCCTCTAGAGGAGGAATTTCCAGAATCATCATCACATTTTTAATAAGCAGTTTAAAAATAAAAAATCATGTTTTTAAATTAAATATTGACGGTCTCCCATGAAAACTTTTAACCAGTAGAATTTTCAGAGTACAATTTCCGGAAACGCTTAAATACGTATCTACTAATTTTTAACAAGTAACCCTTATATAAAATTTCATGTTTGTAATTTAAAAATGACGGTCTTACATACAATCTCTCGAACCCTATTTCAACCCCTAAAAAACCAAAAATTCTACAAAAAACAAAAAATTGAGTCTACTCAATAACACGAACCTACTTACCAAATTTTATGGCTAAACTTGTACAGGTTTTTGCTCGGCGATGATAAATCAGTCAGTCAGGCCGTTATTTTATAAGTATAGATTAGTCATTAGTCGTCAAAGGGTTTTGAGTAAAGCGCTTGCCTCCTTAAGCTTATATACCTAGTGAGATTTGGCGGGATCGAGGAAATACATGAAACACTAATTTTTTCATGATTATTTCATTTGTACACTATAACTGAAAAAATTGAACAAAATACCACCAAAATTAACTAATTTTGCTGAATATAAACACGAAATTTAATAATTACAAAAAAAACTGCCAAAATCTGTCTCTCGATGGTTCGAATAACAGGCTAGGCGATTTCTTTACTGACTTTACTTACCATTAGGTAGCAATTAAGTAACTCATTAATACTAAAGTATGTAGTACTAAACTTGAGTAGGTAGGTAATCTACTTTATATTTTTCTATAACATCTAGACCTCCTACGTTAATACGTGACGTTGTTGTCATGAAATTGTTGATGTTAATACTTGCATGTTTGTTTGTCCGCACATAATTAAAAAGAAACACGTCATTTTAGTATTAAAAAAAATAAATTGATAAATGTAGTACCGCCTCTTGGCTTAACAAAACATTTCACTTATCCGCTGAGTCACGGCAAAATGATTTCCACAAGGACATTTTGTTACGGTCGTCTAAAAACACTAAAAAACCTATGGGAGCCAGAAATTCCTTCATTCAGCTTTATGAATGACTTTTATTAAACCTCCTTTCGTAAGTTTTATCAAACTGGCACAATAAAAAAGCAAAATGTATTTTTCAAAAGTTAAAATTCGAACACCATTTCCAAATGTGAATGAATGAAAAAAAAAACACGAGGCAAAGATGTTTTATGAGGTTACCGAAAAAGTTTTTATCACTTCCTTTAGCATTTATTGTATTTCTATTGAGGTTGCGATAATAAATGGGCAGGTGCTATTTTTACAGCCGACACCGATGATTAGCCGATCGTTTACGTTGTCAATGGATTTTTTTTTCCGAATGACGCTCACAAAACAATTTATAACCATTTTGTAATCCGATTCCAAAGTTATGTTTGTCAGTCGAATTTTTTATTATAGCTAAGTGTCAGCCAGCCAGTCTTTGGCGAAAACAAACAGTTGAAAAATAATATCAAGTTGATATTATGCTTATTAGCTGAAGTCAGTATTTGCCTAATAAGTGAGATTTTTTTATGATATTGGAATGCAAAGAAGCGTTCCTGATGGTGAAAAAATCACGCCGCCTATAGACCCAAAGGTGGTAATGGTGCGTTGCCAACCTAAGGCGGGGGTGTCAGGCCTCGATCAAAAGTAAGTTTACCAGCTACCTTATCTAACCGAAACACATCTACGGCAAGCACTGAAATTATGGCGGCAGGAATAGGTAAGGAGGTGGTACCATTCCGGACGAGTCGTTGCAAAGCTCTACCACCTAGTAGAGCAAATGCACAAAATTGGAAAATTGGAAGATTGTTTTGGAAGATTAGATTGTTTGTGTTGGTCTGGCTATCTCCTATAGGCCAATTGCTTTTCTGCCTAGCAGCTCGCTAGAGGCAGGCATAGATATAGGTCATTACCAACGAGACTACCGATGGTAGAGTGATGTGCAGCAACTTATACTCAACGTTGGATTTTTGACGACATGATGACAGTATTTGTTCTTGTCGTATTCCAGCAGACTAGACCTAACACTCCGGCCACAGAAAAGCAAAAACCCCGTGTTGCTATCGATGGTGTTCATTGGCTACGATTTAATTAACGAAACCACTGATTGTAGAGTTCTGTGCAGCATCATTCTCGGATAAAAAAAAGTATCTTCACGCCCACATCCACGAAGAGGTAGGCAGAGGCACAACCAGGGCACCCACGACTAGCCGAAGATACTAAGTCCCACAATGTGATAGGTGGCAAGCCTATCACCAACCGGGCACATTTCCATCCCGACCAACATTTTTTTTTTAATCATTCTCGGATAAGGATAGAAAAGTTAGTGGCTTTGCCTATTCGTATCATCATAATGACACTGTCATGTTTCGGTTTTTGTTATGATATTGGAAGGCAACATTATTCCTGATGGTAAGAAATTTCCGCCGCCTCTCTAGGCGTTGACCACCAAAGGTGTTAATGGTGCCAACCTGAGGCCGGGATGTTAGGCCTAGAGCTAAAGTAACTTTACCGGCTACCTTACCCTCCTAACCGTGTGAGTCGCTGCGAAACTCTACCACCTAGTCAGGTGTCACGGTGTTAGTGACAGTAAGCCCTCGCTCGCCTTTTACGAGCTGCCTGGCAGTAAGGCAGATGGTCTATTCTTCAAAGGAGCCCGGAGCTTTGGATAGCCAGTAGACTTTCCCAGTTTCCCAGACAAAGCCTATCCCAGTCACAGGGAAACGTCGCACCTACAACATTTATGATGCCTAGAGACAACGGTTGTCTCTTGCTACTAGGGGAGCCATAAGCTTGTTTGATATGTCTCATTACCTTAAAAAAACATTTTACGAGTAGCTCGCCATAGCAGCATAGTAAAAAAGTGGTGAATAAAAAGAGCTTAAAAACAGTCGCCAAAACAGTTAATGACTTTTAATGAGTTTTACAAAAGAGACATACGAAATACATACATACATATCTTCACGCCAAGTCCCTTACGGGGCAGGCAAAGAGTATCGAGTGCCAGACCTCACGATCCTGACAAACCTGTCTTGCTTCCTTCACATTCATTACCCTTTTCATACAAACACGCCGGTTTCGGAGACTCTTGACACCACCCTCGGATAATATCCGACATACGAAATGTGCAGTCAATACCATAGACATACCTACCTATGTTACGTGTCCTCGTCTTATTAGTAAATACACTTATTCACAAAGACAAGGGTAATTATAAGAAAAAATAAATTAATACTATGTATATAAAATATTATCGCCTCTGTGATCTAGCGGTTCTATGTCGAACTTGACTCTTTGAGATCCCGAGTTCAATTCCTGGGTCGCGCAACAAAAAAAAATTGAATCGTCGCCCGGGATTGGACATGTGCCCGGATACTGGTTAGCCATCTAACACATTGTGGGACTTAGTGTCTTTCGCTAGTCGTGGGTTCCCAGGTTTTACCTATGCCTACTTCTTCAGGAATATGAGCGTGAAATTATAAAATTAAATGAAAGTGAAGCCAAAATTTCATAAGTTCCACGTAAAAAATAAACATATTTCTTTCATGTATTGTAAAACAAGTAAGAAAAAGACACCATTAATTGAGAATATAAATACCGAAATATTTGCACCGTGAAAATACTTTATTCCCAATGTTTTAAGCTCAAAATTCTTAAGCCTTAGCAAAAGCATATTTCCCGTACAAAATCGAACACCAATGAAGGTATTATCGAACTAAAACAAACCAATTAATTAAAAAGGAACTCTCGAAGACGGATCTCCAGTGCGGTTTTAATTATTAGGCCATTGAGTCCCGGCCTGGCTGTGACGCAGGTCCACAATAAAACTTCGTAGCGTTGTATAATTGGCACGTTGTATTCAATATAATTGGCCTGTATTCTGGAAATCCTACGTTCAGAGCCAATCAAAGTTTTCGGTGCGACAATGCTCCGTCGCCGTTCCTAATTGCCAATTGGATTGATTAAAAACAAACCCGTCTATTTCGATTGCTTCGATTTATAAGAAATGGCTTTTTATTGTTCGATAAATTAATGTTATGATTATTAATACTTTTTTGGTAATAACTATGCAGTATCTTGCCGTAGTTGGTATCACAGTCTTATACAGTATCTACTGTATAAGCTACCAACTACGGCGAGCTACTAAAGATTACTAAAGACTAGTAAGAAAGAGCTAAAGTCTAAAAAGTGTAAACCCGAAGCGCATAATTTAAATAGCTACCTAGCTACTTAGCTATTTAAATTATGCGCTTCGGCTTTACTCTTTTTACACTTTATACTTTTATTTTTAAATTGGCTGACCTAATGTAAATTATGTAAAATGATTAATTATGTGTAATAACAACTATATTTAAAATACATTAGCATTTCCGAAGCTTGACGAATATAGCCGAAGCGCATAATTTAAATGGTACTATTGTACATTCCTGCCACTACAATTCCATTTTTTTCAGATTCAGATTACTTTATTCGCGTAAACCATGTAGGTAAGTGGTAGTTTCGCTGAAACCGTCGGATTGGAATCGTGGCCTTAAGCTGAGAAGATAGCAGGATGTTGACAAAATTTATGTGGAATCATTTCGAAATCATTTGTTTTTTCATGTTTGATATTTTCCATCTTCGGCGTCGTAAAACTTCCAAATATTCATATTTTTAAATGTAGAAGCACTTGTACTGTTTAACGTATCACTAATACTTTATTATTTTATAAATAGCCTACCGGTTTCGCTTAAATGACAGCATCAAAAATATTTTTCAAAAATATTGTTCAGTAATTTAGGTTCTAGCCCTGATGATGCTGTCATAAGCGAAACCGGTAGACTATTTATAAAATAATGAAGTGTAAGTTATATGTAAAACAGTACAAGTGTTCTACATTTCTACATTTAAAAATATGAATATTTGTTTTTTCCAAAAAAGATTACTCATCTCGACTTGGTACCCAATGAAAGAGTTGGAGTTGGTTTTTCAGTTTTACTGCACTTACCTAACTATTTTGTAATAGCAACTACAGATTTGCAGCAAACACTATATAGTGTGCAAAAGTGCAAATGTCTTATAAAAATATGTAAGGTACACAAAGAAGGATGGCCAAATCGTACCTGACGACGAAATGATGGCGTCACAGTATGACACACATATACTTGTTTTTAAGGTTTTTAAAAACATACGAATTATCTCCTTAAGTAGCCACTAAAAACAGATTTAATTTTTTTTGTTTTTGTAGTTTTTTTCGATTCATGTCGCGTATAAAATTATTTGGTAATCAAATACTATAATAGTTATGAAAATATTCAAGGTTTTATAGCTTTCAACTGTAATTTAGTTCAATTACTTTATACGCATTACATTACTATATGTAATTATTACTATATGTAATGTAATGCGTATAAGTATGTGTTGCCATCCTTATTATCTAAACTACACACGCAAGTTAAGAGCAAAATAGAATTTCATTAAATCATCGGTCAAAGTCTGTCTTCTAAGCTGACCAGACTCAACCAGCCAGCTGGATAAACGAACCTTTTTAGCAACGAACTGTGGAGTCTGATAGGCAGATAAAGAGTATCGTGCGCTTTGAGAGATATTTTATTTTTCTAGTGATTCTTTGACGGAAATCGAAATAAATAAGAACAAGATTAATTACCCTCCTTCCTTATCGCTTACTACACTATAATGCTATGCTACAGTCGCGTAAAGGTAATTGTGAATTCTAATCTTAAAAGTAAGTTGACGTTATTATAAAACCTGGAAGCTATTTAGGTGTGATTTTCAAACAGGATGCTGTTTACTACATAAAAATAAACCAATTTAAGTGTAGCTTATTTTGGGACATGACAATAAACATTAGGTCCAGCTCCTATAGAAATTTGGCCATTGTTCTTTATACTGATATAGATTTATGAAACTGACAAAAAACGTGTGTCTTTGAAACCACTTAAATTTTATGAACAAGTGAAACTGCAGTGTGTATCACAAAGCGTATCAGGATAAAACGCATCGTGGAGGAGCGCAGACAATAATATCGATCCGGGGACCCGGCGACAGGACGCCCCGTCGCACCACTGTACACTGGGTCAGATAACGTGTTAGTACCATCTCATACTAGGTATATATCTGTACCTATATACATACAAAAGATAGAATATTTTTATGTGATACCTACTTCGTACCGTGATCTTCGCACGGGTATAAAATATACATATACCTTACTCTTTAAACAATTTATCTATCAAAAAACCGCATCAAAATCAGTTGCGTAGTTTTAAAGATTTAAGCATACAAAGGGACATAGGCACAGAGGAACCAACTTTGTTTTATACTATGGAGTGAAGATAGAGAAGCACACGTCTTTCCTGATGATTATCAATACCAAATTATCATGGACCTACATGCACCATAGATGTTGTAGGTGCGTCGCTGTCTTCTGGTCGAGGTGTCAGGACAATTGTGCAAGTCTACCTACTACCCTATTCGGATCTTAACATGACACCGTAACTGTGGCAGTAGAAACACTTACAGTGTCATGCCTACCTAAGGCACCAGTAGTTTTGTGGGTAAAGACCCATTTAACCTTTGCTCTCCTCGAGCTGTATGGCGGGAAGGCAGACGGTTTATTCTATACAAGAAACCAAAATGGAGAAACACGTCTTTTGGAAAAAACTAAATTTTCTCATCTCAATCAGGGTATCTAGATTTAAATCAATAATGTTACAGAGTTTTTAAATGTAAATCTGTTACTTTGAAGATTGTATCCGTTGCCGTAATCTCCTATCTGAAATGTATTCTGGAATAATCTAGCACCTAAGTTTGCGAGATTCAATCCTAATGTTAAAAACATTATACCTAGCAAAGCGGGAAAGATGAATAATTACCGGTCATCTCTATCATATATTTAACAGCACTGTTTCCTTCGGTGAAGCAATCTCCTTAATAATCTCTTTCTTTCTCTTTTACATTATTGTGCGACATGACACACACTTTTTTCACTTTTTCTAACTATGAATTCTAGTATAGGTACTAGCTGCTGCCCGCGGCGTTGCCCGTGTGGTGCCACAGGAACACCTTTTCGGGATAAAAACTATCCTATGTGTTGTGTTGTTGTTATGTGTTCAGCAGTTAATGCATGAAGGAGAAACAAACAAACATACAAACGTTTGTAGATTTATAATAAGGATATAGATTTATAATAATATGATTTCTGGGTTCAACTTTATTTCTTTCTTCTTTACTACCATGTCGCATGCTAAACATGACTTATCTCCTGTTTTTTTCTTGTGACTATTAATTAGGTATATCCTTTTTATGTGATAAGTCAGCGAAGAGAGATAAGAGACAGTTTAAATATTAAAATATTAAAATATTTACAAATATCTACTATTATGGTAGACGGTGTTGATATAATTAAATATTTTGGAACACATTTCTACCACTCACGTACGTACCTATTACAAATAATTTTAATTTCATTTCATTATTTAAAAAAACATACTAACCTGCGATAAAGACAAGTACTTATAAGAATGTATTTTGCCAATAAAATATTAGATATCAGTATCATTTTTGTATTAACATAAGATAATGCCCAATGGGATTTAACATATAAAATTCGGTAGCCACACCTCGCTGCCGAGATTCGCCTTCACATGCCTCCCACACACAACAATAGCTAGCCTTCACCTCACAATGAGCCATACAATACACACAAAAGCGAGCTCTGTCTTCCCATTGTACCGAACAATGCAAACCCCGCCCTTAACAAAGACGCCTTTGTTTCACCCACAACTTGAGGCACCCGATTGGTGGGTTTTCTCCGCCGACCACCCGCCGTTTTAGAATGCATAGAAAAAATTCTCGATCTTATCAATCCAGCTACTTAATTACGAAATGCATGGAATAATAAACTTTAGTTAACTAAGTTAGAATTGATTTTCGTTTGATGCAAATTGAAAGTTTAATCGACGATATATCCAAATCGAATTGGTATCTAGCTCCCTTCGCTTAGTTTTTTAGTAGCTTTTAGTCTTAAAAGGTAAAGGTGTTTAGATTGGATTTTTTTATTAACTGAGCTAAGAACAAGTGTTTCAAACTGCATCAAGTGGAAAAGTAAAAAAATATAAACTAAGATGCTGCCAATTACAAAAGCAAAGATGTACCTAAAAGAAAAGCAAAGATGTACCTAAAGATGTACAAAGATAACGGTAGAAAACAAAGTTAAAGGCATTAATAAGTATGTAAGTATTTTCACGCCTATATCCCCTAAGAGGTAGGCAGAGGCACAACCAGGGCACCCACGACTAGCCGATGACACCAAGTCCCACAATGTTATAGGTGGCAAGCCTATCGCCAACCGGGCACATATCACAATCCCGAGCAACTTTCTTTTTAGAAAATGGGATAAACCCAAAGTTCTTTATGCTGCCCGACCCGGGAATCGAACCTGGGACCTCATGAGTCCGAAGAGTGAACCGCTACGCTACAGGGGTGATAGACATTCTTTTCATATTTTTTTTAAATAGAAATAAAAATACGAACAATACTGCTGAGAATCAATAGTTACGGTATGTATAGGGTACATCTTGTCATTTAAGTCGAAAGGGAAGAAATGTAGGTTTCAGCTTAGACTTGAATATAATTACATTAAAATAAGTATGTGAAGTTATTAGGTACAAAATGATCAATCTCCATTGGCTGTAACATAGTGATTCAAACATTGAGGCCGGATAGAGGCAAAGGTGGCAACGCAATCTCTTCCTAGAAAATCCTTCGCTGCCAATCTTAAGTATAATTTAAGAGATTCCAAATTATTATGTCGCTTAGAACACGCCATACCTACTGTCTAAAACACATAATAACTAAAATTAATAAATAAATGTCCCTGGAAAAACCACTCAAATTTAATCTAAACCCAAAATAAGTAAATTGCTTGAAATTAAAAATTGTGTAAAATTGTAAACCAAAAAAATCTTTGCATTTAATTAACCATACTAAACAAGGGTTTTCAAATCTGAGGAGCTAGAAAAAAACTGACACCTTACCATACCGTCACTGAAGTCGAATATCTTATAGCTATAGGTATTCTGCTGGGCGCTGGCTAATTGGAAAGATTATATAAACCGCTGACCAAAAACTTCCCACCGTCAACCTTCAACCTGCTTGCTAAAATATTATTTTATTTATTTAAAATTCATGCACTTTAGTGTACAAAAGTGCTACATGGTAAAAACCATGGAAGCCGGAATGAACACAAGTCGGTTATTTGAAGGATCAGTTGAGCTTCCAGATTATAGCTTGATACTAGCTGACCCAGCAAACTTCGTATCGCTTGACATTAATGCTTCGACAGTAGCGCAGTCTGTCGGATCCGATGTGAAACATTCCAAAATTAACAACGACTTATTATTAAAAAATTAATTAAAAAAACATTTTCCAGGAGACCAAATTGTGAATCTAAACCATTCTCGAATTCCCTTGAACACGCACAAAAACTTTCATCAACATCGGTCCAGCCGTCTAGAAGGAGTCGCTATACAAGCATCATCAGGGCTATATAACAACTCTTGTATTGTATGATGCTTGTATAGCGAAACCGGTTGGCTAAATCATAAAAATAAAAAATAATAAAATATATTGTGGAAAGTACAAGTGTTTCTAAATAAACTGCATCAAGAATGGAATTCCACCAAGCACCGACGATAAGAAGTATAGAATCTATTTATATTAATGGCGAAAATGAAACAAAGGATTTTGTAGCGGTATTCTTTTTAAGATATGGCAATATCTAGTTATAATTTCTTAAGTTGCTTGTTTTGAGTTTTTATACAAAGAAACCGGAAAAAAATTAGCCTAAATTCTAAAGTTAGATGATTTAGTCAAAAAAGAAGAATTAGATATAGCGACAGTTAGATGAAGAAGCTGAAGCTATTTAGGTAATCCCTCAGTTCATACCCTAATTCTTCGAAAACATGGCTGAATCAATATGTTACCGAGTGAAAAAAATTTTTTGGATTTTCATTTGTTAATTTTTTTTATATTATAGGAAGGCAAACAAGAAGACGGATTTCCTGATGGTTAGAAATTCACGCAACCTAGAAAGACCAAAGATGGTAATGGTGCGTTGCCAACCGGAGGCCGGGATGTTAGGCCTTGAGCAAAACTAAGTTTACGGGCTACCTTACCCTCCGAACCGGAACACGTCATGACGTTATGGCGGCAGGAATAGGTAAGGCGGTGGTATAAATCCGGATGAGTCGCTGCGAAAATCTTCCACCCAGTCAGATGTCACGGTGTTAGTGACGTTAAGCCTCGAATCCTGGGTCGAGCAACAAAAATAAAATTGGGTTTTTCAAATTTTCTAAAAAAAAATTGTTGTGCCTCTGCCTACCTCTTCGGGGATTTGCGCGTGAAGATACATGGGACAAAAGTAATTTATTTATTTTATATGGTGCATGTAGGTTTAAAAGAAATAAAAATGCCAAATAATTTCAAATTACAGTAGCATGAAGCCTTAAGCCTGAAGGTACTCAAGAATGCCGAAATTGGCAAATAGAGAACGCCAGTGAGAGGCTAATCCTCGCTGAGTGTTTCCCGACTCCACAAATTGGCCCTCAAGATGGCGCGGCGGACCACCTCACTTACCCTCACGTTGAGACCTTTATAAGGTCGATTTAAAGCTGTAGGTACACTTACTTGCAATTATTGGGATTGAGTACTTTTATGTTTTTAAAAAAGTGATAGATAAATAAACAACGTTTTTTCCCCGTATTAGTACGGACTCCTTTGCAGCATAGACCATCTGCCTCCCTGCCAGGCAGCTCGTAAAAGCCGAGCATAGGCTTAGCGTCACTAACACCGTGATATCCTCTACGTGAAACTCTACCACTTAGTAACTAGAGCTTCGCAGCGATTTGCCCGGATTGTTACCACCGCCTTACCTATTCCCGCCACCATAACATCCAATGCTTGCCGTTGACGTGTTCCATTTCGGAGGATAAGGTAGCCGGTAAACTTACTTTTGCTCGAGGTCTAACAACCCGGCCTCAGGTTGGCAACGTATCATTATCAACTTTGGTGTCTCTAGGCGGAGTAAATGTTTTACCATCAGGAAATCCGACTGCTTGTTTGCCTTCCATTATCATAAAAAGGGCTTGTTTTTTTTCAAAATTAATCAATTTATTAATTAATTAATTTTCAGAAACAATATTAAAATATTGTATAAAGTACAAACCTTTTTAATACAATTTAATTTCACATAAGTGGGTATGTATTAAATAAAAAGTATCTATTATAAATTACATAACAAATAATTTTAGTGCGACATTAAAGCGGATATTACCAAGCACGTCCTTCGAAACACACTGAGACTTTTTTACATAATTTTGTTTTAAGATTATTGAAGTGAAACTACTTTATCGGGGTTGGAAAAAAATTTAACATTTTTTCGTTACGCGTCACATGTTTCCGTTACGCGCCATCTTTGTTCTTATCCCTACCACGCGTGATCCGAAGTATACTTTCTCCAGCGGAGGGATTGGCAATAAACTTCATTTAACCAATTTCTGTAAAGTTGCATATAGTAAATTATTTTTTGAAAAATAACGTCATAAAGATGTTTCACTTCTTCACTTCTCACGAGTGTACGCTAGTACACGCACACATTTTTTTTATGCAGGTCTCTATTATCACTGTGCAGTTTACTGTAGAAACGTATACCCACATTAACTCGAAAAGGATTTACCTACTTATTTTATGTACACCAGCATTGACATTTGTGTGCCGCCAGGCTATTTTTATTTTTCGTATGTATATTAAACAATTTATCTTAGATCTTAAGCGTTACGTTTTTTAAAAATGCGTTTTATTCCAAGTTAGATTATTAAATTTATATGTTGTGAATTCAAGACTACCTTGTTTCTTTGATTTTTTTCGGAAGAGCTCTTTTTGGTAATTTTCTAAAGAAGAAGGACTCCGAGACTTTAAA
>NJDD01002290.1:89731-103983 GCA_002245505.1 Calephelis nemesis
AAGGGTTGGTGTACAATGACAAAATATATAATACCTATACACAATTTAAACAGAGGGAGCCTATAAGATTTCATGTAAGTGATTTGCCCGCGCCGTAAGATGAGAGGTTAGCGTACTTGCCCAACTCCCCGTCCAACCGCGATAGTCAGGTTCGATTCCCAAAGGAGTGGGCATTTGTGTGCTATTTATTTATATGTATTAGTATCGTTGACTTACACATATAACACCAACATTTAATTTGCTTATTTTGGGGTTTAATCAATTTGTTGGATTTGTCCAGGGATATTTATTTAAAAGAGAATCTTCACGCCCAAATTTCCCTTAGTGGTAGGCAGAGGCACAACCACCTACATCTAGCCGAAGACACTACCGGGCACACATCTAATCCATTTGTTTAATTGGAAACTCTAATATTTTTTTTAATTGGAAAATTGGAAAAACCACATTTTCTTTTGTTTTCTGATCCGGTAATCAAACTCGGGACCTCATTAAGTCAAGTCCAATACACTATGCTAACACCTCAGTTATAAGATAGCGACGCACCTACAATATCGGTTATCTCTTATTATCAGAGGAACCGTACCTATGTTTGTTCGCCATCTTGTCATATAAAGAAACAAAATGAAACTTCTTTAGCCACGTCATTAACGGCGAATATCAATAATATTTCTCTAAAGATGGATTTCAAGCAATCTAGATAGCTGCGTATCCGCCGGCCTATCCTATACCTACTTGCCATATTTATCCTGTCCACAGATATGTTAATGGCAAGCGATAACATAAAAATGGATCAAAATATCAATCTCTGACAGCAAGTTTTGGATTAGGATTGATTATTAATATTGGCCGTAAATAAAACATAATGAAATCCCTCTGTGGTCTAGCGGTTCAGTTGTTAGACTTGACTGCTTGAGGTCCCGGGTTCGAATCCCGGGTCGGGCAACATAAAGAAAAATTGGAATTTTCTAATTTTCTAATAAAAAAAAAACGTTGCTCGGGATTGGAAATGTGCCCGGTTGGCGATAGGCTTGTCACCTATCACATTGTGGGACTTAGTGTCTTTGACTAGTCGTGGGTGCCCTGGTTGTACCTTTGCCTACCTCTTCGGGGATATGGGCGTGAAGATACTTTTATAATGAAATCCCTACGAGTTGTTGGATTAAATATAAACAGATCAGTAAAATGATCCTGCTAATTTAGATTATACCTATACAAAGTGATAGAGTCGTCACGTCCCTACGTCAATTTCTGTCTATAGGTATTTTTATTTTAGCACTTGCCCTGTGCTTTGGTTAAATTTCCATAAATTTCAAAGAAAGAAAAAATTTCGCATCCGTGTTTACAGGTAAGAAAGGAATTAAAAATTTCGCCACGGGACTTGAATTCTCAGGAGCTCAAATGGCTAGAGCATTTGTCGGCTTGATACGAAATGTTACAGGTTCAAATCACGTCAGGAGCGAAATTTATTCTTTCTTTAAAATTTATAGAAATTTCTATCTAGTTTATAAAAAAGTGTACAACCCACTGAAAAAGTTGAGTTTTATGCATCAGTACAAATTAGCATTAATAGCTAATTTGCACATTATTATTTAACCATTTTTTTGATTTAATATCAAATAGCTGTTATATTCTATGTCCAGTGTTGCCACCCTAATCAAATCGAAGCACGTATGCAAATTGTTCATTAGCTATTCAGTGTTTGGACATTCGTTATGCGTCCGGTGCATGTCTCTATGTAACGCGGTGACGAGCCTACCTTTAAGTTATAACATTATAGCGTTTATACACTTTGGATTTTTAGCGTTTATACACTTTGGATTTTTGAGGTTGTTTGAGGTGAGATACGTAGAGACAGAGACATATAGATACACATATCGCCTTAGCAATAACATATAGCATTCTCCAGTGAACTCCCACTTATTTAATTAAGTATAGTTTTTACAGTGCTACATAGATACACTTGTGTGTTTCTGTTTCTAGCATACGAATTATTTACTCATTGTATCTAAATTCAGTCCATCTGCAGAAATAGAGAAACGAGCTTTTCGGTAATCAATATTTTATTTCAATTGCTTTTTTTAACAACAGTATGACAAGTTTTCATTTTAGGTTTCACATACCTATTCCATATTCTTGTGGATATAGTTGTAATAATCCGCGAAGGCAGTAGAATAATAAAGCCTTAGATTACGGGTAATTGTTGGCCAAAGCTAAATCAATAGACATGTGATTTTAGGTTTTTTTACTATTTACTGCCCAAGGAAGCCGGGAAGTAATACTTACATTTATCACAGCTAAAGGTATATATCGAAGAATCGTTCCATTCTTTGGGGAAGGATTTTACCCAAACGAGCTCCGTACGGAAATAAATAGTAATAAAAACTAACAATAAATATACATATGTATATATAACATATGTTTTCTTTATGAATTTTATAACTTAAGGGTACTTTTGCTAGTACTTTCTATAGTGTAGCATAAATAATAATAAATTTTGTGTTTTGTAAGTATTGCATACTTATTATAATTTAATAATGTTTGTATATTATATACGAACTATTCACTCCAATCTGTTTGGATAAAGCTTTACTATTACTATGTAGCTTATAGATTGCTCAGTAATTGTGTCTAAGTCGTAAGTGTTGTAGTTAGAAATCACAGACTACAACAATCAGTATAAAGTGACCAAATAACTTAAAATCCGGAATGTAGAGAAATATAAATCTGGTGGAATTTGACTTTATGATAAATCCCAACTAAATTATTGTTATGAAAGCGAAATTTTGTCTGTTACTATTTATTTCGATTGAACAGTCGCGAACGAAATTCTGGTTACAGTCAATTTCTTAGAAAGTAAAACAGCATCTTCACGCCCATATCCCCGAAGAGGTAGCCAGAAGCACAACCAGGGCACCCACGACTAGCCGAAGACACTAAGTCCCACAATGTGATAGGTGTCAAGCCTGTCTCCAACCTGGCACATGACCAATCTCGAGCTAAATTTTTTTATTAGATAATTAGAAAAACCCAATTTTCTTTTCGTTGCCCGACCCGGGATTCGAATCTGGGACCTCATGCAGTCAAGTCCAACAACTGAACCGCTAGACCACAGAGGCAGTTCTTTTAGCTACCATGAGTCGCTTTTGCTTCTATTTTAGGCCATAAACAAAGCTAGCACTCTCCGTAACAGCAATGTTTTATTTTGCTGTCTGTCCACAATATCTTTGAGCTTTTGATTGATGCTGACATTCCTGTCTGATGGGTTTCCACTACAACATACTGTTTATTTACTGAAACATTTTTGACGTCTTTGGTATCGTGACGAAATTAGCCACAAAACAATTTATGACATTACATCGATGAGATTTAATAGAAGTATAAACAAACATACTTTCGCAGGCATTGATAATAGTGTTATAAACATATCGTCTAAGTCAGAGGGTCTCAAACTTATTTCGTCTGACGTCTCTTTTAAAATGAGATATTTTGTGCTCCCATTTTTTGCCAACTCGAACAAAAGAAGAATTTCTCAACTCGGCTTTAGTTCTTCAGCGGATGGGTAGATTTTGATGCGGCTTCTTTTTGAAAGTTGATGTGATCAAAATGGTTCTTAGCTATAGTTTCTGGAGATCTGTCTAAGCGGTCAATTGTATCAGCTCATTTGATTCTCATTCATTAATATCGGAATGGACACCTGACGAACCTATGGGTATTTATTTCATTTTTAGGCATCTTTGAAACACTTACGAATGCTGGTACAACGGAGCTGATCTGATGATGAACCTTGAAGAAAGGAGACGTAACTATGGAATGCCTGAAAAATCCACCGAGTTTGGACTTTTGATTCGCCTTAAATAGTTCGGTTAACTTTTTCTAATGACGAGGACTTGATGACAAAAATCAAGATAAAGAAAAAGAATTTTCCACTGAATTTGATTACCTCATTAATGTGGTTTTTCGAGTATTTAGGTTTTTTATGTGAAATAATAGCTCCCCCTTTTTTGGTGCCAGTTAAATATGTTAATCTGTAAATCTAAAATTGCTAGTATGAAATTATTAAATCAAAGTTCGGTGCACAAACCAGAAATCTGCCTTTTGAAGTATCGTCTAATTAATAGTGGAAGTCAAGCAGTATTGATTCTGCGTACCCGTCTATCGTACTTACAAAGGAAGGAATTTGTGTGTGTGACGTGTGGAGAGCACTTAGTTATTGGAACTTCGAGATAAGAGGATTTTGCATATCTAGTGAGTGCCAGCTTCTTAGAAGACTGGAAGGAATTTCAATACATATCAATTATACTGTAATTCGCAGCGACTCGCCCGGATTGGTACCACCGCCTTACCTATTCCTGCCGCCATAACGTCATGTGTTCCGGTTCGGAGAGTAAGGTAGCCGGTAAACTTACGTTTGCTCGAGGCCTAACATCCCGACCTCAGGTTGGCAAAGCACCATTACCACCTTTGGTGTCTCTAGGCGGTGTGAATTTCTAACCATCAGAAATCCGTCTGCTTGTTTGCCTTCCTATATCACAAAAAAAAACACATCAGTGACGGTCACAGTTTACGCCTCGTAGCGGTTGCGCCGCTGTGACGAACGGTCGATGTTATGGCGTTGTTTTTTTATTTCGTAACTAATCGGTAAGTGGGCTATTTATAAATGTCATTTTCGTTAATAAGTCTTAGTATATACTTAATATGGCAAAGAACAAAAATAAACTATATTGTGCTGTTTTTGAGCATCACTTGAGATGTTAAGGATGGATTTTTATGATCTTGCCTTAGAACCTTGGAGTATTTAAGTACATTTTTATAAATGAGCCCTTAAATTATATGATTAGGTACGGTATTACTATAACTTCCCGATTATATGAAAGACCTCTCAATTAATAAATTTAAGAAATGTGTCCAATTTTATTTATATGAAGAAGGTTATTATATATGAAGGTTATT
The DNA here is from genome assembly GCA_002245505.1 of Calephelis nemesis. Classification (NCBI taxonomy): domain Eukaryota; kingdom Metazoa; phylum Arthropoda; class Insecta; order Lepidoptera; family Riodinidae; genus Calephelis; species Calephelis nemesis. Next base: position 94,682 of record NJDD01002290.1, read on the forward strand.
AGCAGATAAGAACGCTTAGGATTAATTACTTCTCATGCCAATCACTTATATATACATTGTGTTATCACTTTAATTATGGTATGATTTATTCATATATTTTTTATCGCCTCGGTGTGGACTTAACTTCTTGAGGTCCCAGATTCGTTTCTCGGGTCGGGCAACAAAAAGAAAATATGGTTTTTCCAATTCCAAATCTTTTAAAAATAAAGGCGTTCGGGATGGCCTCGTGTGTACGGTTTTGCGATAGGCTTGCGACCTATCACATTGTAGGACTTAGTGTCTTTGGCTAGTCGTGGTTACCCTGGTTGTGCGTCTGCCTACTACTTCGGGGATATAAGCGTGAACATTCTTCATTTTTTAACATATTTTAAAATAAGGAAAAAAGACAAGCCCACTGAGTTTTTTGTCGTATCTTCTCATTGTGAGGTCGCGTTCCGATCCGGTGGTAGATTTAGTATTATACAGACGTATCACAAGTGCCTCTTTTAGGTTTATCCTTTCATCCTATAAATATTACAAATGCGAAAGTTTGTCTGTTTGTTTGTTACTCCTTCACGCAAAAACTGCTAAAACGCTTTTCTTAAAATTTAGAACACACATAGAAAGTAATTTAAATTAATACATAGGATAGTTTTTATCACGTACAATGTTCCTGTGGGATCACGCGGGTAACGCCGCGGGCAACAGGTAGTGTGAATTAAAATAATTTGAATTTTATTGTCTTACTTAACTTTTGTATTGTATAACTAGCTGCGCCCCGCGGTTTCACCCGCGTAAGTCCCAATCCCGCGGGAACTCCGGGATAAAAAGTAGCCTATATGTTATTCTGGGTCTTCAGCTACCTACATACCAAATTTCATCGTAATCGGCTTTGTAGTTTTTGCGTGAAAGAGTAACAAACATCCATACATCCATACACACAAACTTTCGCATTTATAATATTAATAGGATAGGATATTCCTATAATGTTAACACAAGGTCGCCCGAGAAAACCTCCATAAAAGATATCCGTCACTATGTACTGAATAGATGATGTCCCTACGAACAACCCGACAAATCCTCAGGGGCCGATCTATCATCACTCACAACGGGTAAATGTAAATATTTTATTACGTCATTGTACCGGCCTTGTTTCTAGTTAAGGCGAAGTTTGCGAACTCAATCTGTATTAGGGTTACCATTAACCTCCAGAAACTCCAAAACCATATTTTTGTAAAATAAGTTTGCGTATTTAAGAAAAATGGAGTTGATTTTAATTGTATTTGTAAAATAAGATTTTTGAACAGAAAATTTCCTAAGCGGCCTTCAGCACTTATGATGACTAAAAAGTGTCAAACTTTTTTGACACTTTTGACCCCCGTGTTGGTCTGGGCTCCTTTGTAGAATAGACCATCTGCCTTCCTGCCAGGCAACTCGTAAATGGCGAGCATAGGCTTACCGTCACTAAGACCGTGGCATCTGACTAGGTGGTAGAGTTCGGCCTCGAGTTGTCCGGATTGGTACCACCCCCTTACCTATTCCTGCCACCATAACGTCCAATGCTTGCCGTTGACGTGTTCCGGTTCGGAGGTTAAGGTAGCCGGTAAACTTACTTTTGCTAGAGGCCTAACATTCCGACCTCAGGTTGGCAACGCATCATTACCACCTTTGATATCTCTAGGCGGCGTGAATTTCTTATCATCAGGAAATCCGTCTGATTGTTTGCCTTCCATTATGATGAAAAAAATATAATCACATTAATAATATGTCAAATCTTTTACATTAAGTACCTATATTATATTTGATATTTTCCATCGTCGGCGCTTGGTAAAACTTCCAAACATTCATATTTTTAAATGAAGAAACACTTGCACTGTTTTACGTATCACTTATAATTTATTATTTTGTAAATAGCCAACCGGTTTCGCTTAAAGTTAAACTTAAGTTTTAGCCCTGATGACGTTGTATAAGTATTACAATATATATTATACAAAATAATAAATTATACGTGATACGTAAAACAGTACAAATGTTTCCTTATTTAAAAATACCTACATTACGTTAAAATTAACAAAGTAACTTAAAAACCCCACAAATTCTAAAATACGTACTAATTTTAGACGTAACTTAACTCATCTACTTATTATTCACTGTCTCACATAACATAGCTTAGCCATAACTGGGGTGGGAACGACCCCCAAGGGTACAGGATGGCTCATACATGAAACGGATGTGGTCCAAACTTTAGTTTATATCACACTCAAGAGAAACCACTGGCCACTACACGTGTACAGGTAAAAAGAATTTGCTTTTTTGTTCACCATTTTTCTACTTTTATTAGCATAATACCACAGTAATACTTATAGGTCTTAATTTATATTTTTCTATCCATAACCATTGAAGAGGTTCAGGGGGTGAAGTCTTTTCGAGTAAACCAGAAAGCACTGCAAATGGATTTTTATTATTGTAACAATCTGACTACACATATAGATTTTATAAATTTTTACATATTTTTCAATACCAATCAGAAACTGACATATGCCTTTTTTATTTTTCGAAATCTCACTACAAAGGAACTTTTACCATAGATTGATTATAAAATACTTTAGCACATGAGCGATGCCGCGAGTGAAAGCTAGTTTATCGCGTCGCTAACAACCATGCTCCTATAAGAAACAATGAGCGTATCATTGCTAACGTTATTGTTCGCCGTTGTCATGATCCATGTTGAAGGGTAAGGTTAACCTGCTTACGTATCCTAAGACCCGACCATAAAATAGTGATGCAAGGTGTTACAGAATACGGGGTCAAGGTGTTGCAGAAGACGCTTGACCGTCCAGAAAGCTGTCTGTATTATGTAAGTGTGAGTGGTAGTTACAAAGGCCTAGTCCAGCAGTGGACATAGGCATTTTTCCCCGTGTTGGTCCAGGCTCCTTTGTAGAGTAGACCATCTGTCTTCCTGTACCAGGCAGCTCGTAAAAGGCGAGCATAGGCTTACCATCACTAACATCGTGACATCCGACTAGGTGGTAGAGTTTGGCAGCGACTCGCCCGGGTTGGTACTACCGCATTACCTATTCCTGCCGCCATAACGGCATGACGTGTTCCGGTTCGGAGGGTAAGGTAGCCGGTAAACTTACTTTTGCTCGAGGTCTGACATCCCGAACTCAGGTTGACAACGCACCATTATCACCTTTGGTGTCTCTAGGCGGCGTGCATTTTTTACCATCAGGAAATCCGTTTGCTTGTTTGCCTTTAAAATAAAAATAAAAAAGTGGACGTCCTAAGGCTGATGATGATGATTGGTAGTTACAAATCATTACATCTCAATAATTTTGTTCAATCATCTACAAATCTAAAAAAATGAGTCTCTATTTCGCGTGGTCATCGCATTACACCAGAATGAAAGGATCAGTTTTGCTACTTTTTTGCTAATTTGCTAAAAACCCGAAAAATTGCAGGGAAATGAGGAAAAATGTTTTACAACAAACTGCTAGTATATGTTATGTGAACATGAATAATATGCGACACGAAGTTCGTCCGGTCAGCTAATTTAAAATAAATCATAATTAGATTAGATAAAAAAAATATTCTTGGCAAGATACACAAATTGAATTTAACCCCAAAGTAAGCAAATTGTATGCTTGTGTTATGGGTAGTGAACGTTCTAATTCATTGAAATACTTAAATAGATACCTAAATAAATTGAATAAACCCAGACCCAGAAATACAGACACCTAAATATTCTGCCCCCGTTGGGAGTCGAACCTGAACCTAGTGATTGGTGGGTGGAGATTACACTGGGCCCATGACCAACGAGGTGGTAGATATATTTAAACACAAGAAATTGAAAGTTGCCGATTTTTAGTGGTCCTCCCAAGATTCGAATAGTTGGGTTTTAGTTAGACTTAACTGCGCATTTATTTATTCATTTAGATACACAATGGTATCAATATTTTATACACTTTAGGCTCAATAGATAAGGCGGTGGATCTCTACCATGGCAAGTTGCTGCACAGTACTATACTATCAGTGGTCTTATTGATAATGCTCAATGTAAGCAATGCTCGCCTTTTACGAGCAGCTTGGCAAAGAGGAAGGTAATCTAGTCTACACAGAGGACCCGGACCAACACGGGGAAGTTATGGAGCAGTCTTCTATATCCATTTAGTTAAAAATATACGTTTCTTTGTCTATATGCGTAATAAAACCTGATGCTAGACATTAACGTTCTTGCATATGTAAGTTATATACTTTACCTTCCAAACTTTAAAAGCAATGACAAGTATGTGCAAACGTAACGTCAATAGGTATTAAGGTAATATATAATATAAATAATAGGTTTTATAATTTACTTGCGACCCGGTACCTGCTTCGGTACGTATATGACATGAAACAACAAAACAATAAAAATATAACTAAATAAACTTTTAATATGACAACACAATCCCCGTCTGAAAAAGTTTTGATTTGACTGAAAAATACCCATTCACAAAATGATCCGCTATTTGTTGAATTCATTTGTTATAAAAATGTGATAAATGAAGAACCACTTGACCGATTTATGCAAACTTCCCACAAACCATCTAATAAATAGTCCGAACAAAGCCTACACATTTGGTTTGGATAGGTGAGCCCGTTCTTGAGTTATAAAATTATAACGAAAAGTGGCATTGATTGTAATATATATATTTCTTGCAAATCATAGATAGATAACTTTTCTTTCATTAATGTAAAGACAATAATAGCAATCTTAAGAAATTTATTACTAATTTTATTATACGATAATTTTGAAATTTAACAAATCTAGAAGGGTGACTAGCAAGAAAATTTTGTGCTCGACTGTACCTAATTTATTTTCAAGTGGTCATAAATCGTCAAGTGTAGAAGTTGTCCAGTTTGAAAGACTATCCAGCGGTTGCAGTGTAATTTACTTATATATTATTGCTTTTGAAGTGTTCATCCAACTTTATACTACCACATTACTTGGTCAAGACGCTTCCAAGTGTCATTAGAATTGTTGTTTAAGTAAACTTACATTGACAAAGATACAGTTGGTTACAAATGTTGAAGGATTAACAAAGAAAATTGAATAAAATAATGTAATATCAAAGTGAATGAATTTAAGGATAGCGTGAGGAAGTGTGTAGTATTTGTAGGAAACATTTTTAGGTATTCTAGTAAGTATATAAGTAAGTATATAAGATAAGTACCTTCATTAGGAATCTCATAGGTAGACAGTGCCGTTTAAACTAAATTTTGGTTGAAAGTTTACATGGTAATGCACATAATATATCTTTTTTGAAGCAACTCACTACTACTCACAACTCTCACAACTATTCAGTTTAAAAAAAACGCCAAAGGAGTGACCCTCACTCACTCGACTAATACGGATTTAAGCATTGTTGTTTTCATTTTCCCTGCAATTTTGCCTGTTATTTTTTTCATAAAAACTTTCCTCTGACAATAACTAAACTTAAAAGTTACCAAAATTAATCCATCCGCCAGGCGTGATCTGAAGGCAACGAGAAACAGGGCTTCATTTTTGAAGTGAAACTTCTTTAGAATCGTTGTGATTTCAAAACGGATGCAAAGGAAATGCGACAGGTAAGAGACACAAATATATATTCGTCTCATTCTTTTGTCGATTTACTGAAGTTTCACTTCTATCGTATGTGAATCGCACACACATCTTTTTTATATAAATATATTTTTATATAAAATAAAATACGTTGTTGTGTATAATAAACTTTAATATAATGATCACACGCTTAAACCAAGAAAAAGTAATTGGTCTGATAGCGCACTATTAAAAATCATAAACCCATCTGCTCATAACATATTAATATAATTCAAGTTCAGTACATACCCCTGCAAATAATCGTCTTTGAATTCAATATTATGTCAAAAAGTGAGTATTTCCTTGAAAGTTCTTAGGATCCCATTATTAGGTTCTTTCAAATGTTTTTAATCATAAATGACATAGAAAGAGATTAACGCACATAATAAAACAAAAAAGGCCTAACATCCTGGCCCCAGATTGGCAACGTATCAATATCATTACCACCGTTGGTGTCTCTAGGCGTAGTAAATGTTTTACCACCAGGAAATCCGACTGCTTGTTTGCCATCCATTATCATAAAAAAAGGCTTGTTTTTTTTTAATTTCTTACCATTAGGAAATCCGTCTGCTTGTTTGCCTTTCAATATCGAAAAACTCCTCCTTTCCTCTGAGTCGGTTAAAATTCAAGTCGAACTTACTCTAAAATGTGCTCTAAAAACGCACAAAAAGGGTCACTCACGACTAGCACTAGTCGCGTAGGCGTGAATCAATACATGTTAAAATTTACATGTATTGATCTAACCCCAAAGTTACAAAATTATTTTGCTAATTTTGTTAGTATTAGCAAATACACTGGTATAAGTCACAGAAATAAATAATAAACATACGAAAAATACGAATGTATAAATGTTTAATATGGTCGAAATCAAACATCGTTTTCATCTCAATATCATTTTTGAAGACCTATTCATAAAAATACCACACACATATAACACATTTAGAAAAAATGAGGTTTAGTTATAAGTATCGGGAACCCCAAAAAATGAAAAATTGTGAAAATTGCAGGGAGAATGGGAAAGACGATATTAAGTTTTATTTATACAAACTGTTAGTAGCAGTTACAAAGACAAGCGATACGAAGTTTGCCATGTTGTATTATTAAAACATGTTTTTTTTATTATATTTTTACTACTTATTGTTATTGTAACCAATTTTTGTGTCAAAAGTTCAAATTATTGACAAAACTTTGGACCCTTTTTACGAAAATTGCGCGGACGGAAAAGCATAAAATTTGGCACACTTATAGTTTATGTGTAGGAGAAGAGCAGAACGCTAATGTTTTTCAATAATGATGCTTATAAAGTAAATTAAATCAATAAATAAAAAATACATACACTACCATGCATTTGACACACACCAACAATTATATTGATGATAACGATAAAAGATCACAGATGGCGCTCTAAAAAGTTTGGAAACAAAGTATTTGGTCTTGAGAATTAAAGATGGCGTTGTTATCAACAAGATATTAAAATTTATTGTGTCGAATTTCGACCAACGGGCTACCACTAGTTTTAAGTAAAAATTAAAAATCACTTACACTTTTATTAACAGTTTATTTGGTACATAATTGTTCACGAGCGTTAACGGGATACATATAGCTATTAGATTTAAAAAGCGGGTAACTTGGTGCCATATGTAGTAAAGATTCACGTTTGGAATTAATTTCTTATTGTCAGAAAATATAAGAAATAATTTTCTAAAAGCTTGCCAGCTGTCGCTTCGTCGCCAGTGAGTCGTGTCGTTCACGTGTCGTGTTGCCTAATGCGTGTAATGTGAATATTTGGTACAATGATTTTATTCATTTGAAGTCACTTATTTCGCAGCAAGAGAAATGAATAAAGTAAGATGTGAGTAATATAATGGATTAAGTAATAAGATAAAAATGTTACGAGATGTCTATCGTATATAGTTACAAAGGAGATTTTTTTTAGACAAATAAGTAGACGAATCTCCTGGTAATAATAAATGTATGTTGTCTATAAAAACTAAGATACAAATGATACTGTACTGTGAGTAATTAAATGAAAAATAAGTTTATCACCTTGGAGGAAACTCGGTTTCCATTTTTTGATTATTATTAAATAAGCAAGACAGGTTTGTCACGATCGTGAGGTCTGGCACTCGACACTCTTTGCCTACCCCGAAAGGGACTTGGCGTGAAGATATGTATGTATATATATATATATATGTATGTATTAAATGTTGGTTTATAGATTAAACCAATTACGTCCGAAGTACTGCAAACCAATGTTTACAACTAGTGCTTACAAACGTCTAGAACCCCTATTAAAAAAGCAAAGGCTAGTGAAGATACTTTTATTAAATGTTGGTTTATAGATTAAACCAATTACGTCCGAAGTACTGCAAACCAATGTTTACAACCAGTGCTTACAAACGTCTAGAACCCCTATTAAAAAAGCAAAGGCTGTGGCTGAAATACATGACATAATTTATGATGATGAAAGACAAACAAGCAGACGGATTTCCTGATGGTAAAAAATTCAGGCCGCCAAGAGACACCAAAGGTGGTAGTGGTGCGTTCCTAACTTGAGGCCAGGATGTTAGGCCTCGAGCAAATGTAATTTTACCGACTAATTTATCCTCCGAACCGGAACACGTCAACGGCAAGCACTGACGTTTTGGAGGCAGCAATAGATAAGACGCCAGTACCAAACCAGTCGAGTTGCTGCGAAGCTTCACCACCTAGTCAGTCACGGTGTCAGTGACGGTAAGCCTATGCTCGCCTTTTGCGAGCTGCCTGGCAGGAAGGTGGTGGTCTATTCTGCACAGGACCCCGGTCCAACACGGGGAAAAATGCCGAAGTAAACGTGTAAGCTCTTTTTCTCCTGCAGAAGTTAAACTCGCCCATTATAATGTATTAATTTTATATTTAGTGATATTTTTTGTGTACAATTAAGATATTATTATTATTATATTTTCATTTAATTCCTTTCATCGACGTTAACATGTTATTGAACGTTATACGTCTGATTAACGACCGTAAATAAGTTGTTAGTGGATATTGTACAACGTGCAGATATTTTAACATTAGCTTGGCGTGCAAAATATGGCCAACAAGAGAACGCTTTGAAACTTCCCTACTCGCCAACAATACGTGAATGTGTCATGAGCTTAGCGTTTCTTAGAACTGGACATTCGTTTACTTTTAATTATGTGGAAATAATAATGTAGTCCTATGTGTGATTGTAATATTTGTAACTTTTGAAATATTTTAAAATGTTTGTAATTAAGAAGTATCTTTACGCCCATATCCCATCCACGAATACACTAAGTCCCGCAATGTGATAGGTGGCAAGCCTATCGCTAACCGGGTACATGTCCAATCCCACGTTAAACGCCAAAACGTTAGTTTTATTAGAAAATTGAAAATGCATGGGGTACACTAAAGTTTTGCACTTCTAGCTAATCGGAACTAATTTAATTTCCAACACTGCAACCTTCTTAGTTATAAAAACCAATTGGCGGGAAATAATTTGTCAATTGTTTTTTTATCATACATCAAAGTTCTACGTACGCAACGAAAATGGAATTAAGTTGAAAGGTTTTAGAGCGATGAATTTTTATGATTTTAAAAGTTTTCTTTCTAAGCAAGACTGTGCCGCTCGTCTTCAAAATGCTTTTGGGAGAGAAGCACCTCGTTTGCGCACCGTCAGGCAATAGTTTGTTGAATTTAAAAG
>NJDD01002292.1:0-16877 GCA_002245505.1 Calephelis nemesis
CTTCCGGAAATAAAAGGTGATGTAGCTAAAGTTTTAATGGCTTATCGACATCCAGGAACTAAACTACAACTTCGATTTGTAAGATATGATATTGCGATATTACAAACAGACACTGTTGAAATATCCAGATATGCTAAACTCAGTGCTCTCGATTGGACCACATTGATAGGACAAGAAGTGATAAGTGTTGGCCACGGAATTACAAATATAACAAAAGGACCAGAGCCACTACAAGTTCTGAAGGGGATGCTGAGCAAGTGCAATTATAACAGAAAATCTGGAGGTAACGTATTTATGGAACTTTGTATGCAAGCTTCATGCGGGATACAGGCCTCTACAACTTCTGGAGATTCTGGTGGCCCTGTTATACATTCATCGGGTATCGTTGCGGTAATTTCAACAGGAGCATACAAGTACCTTGAAGAAGAGAAAAGGCTAAGACCATATTATCTGAAGCCGCCTGCAGGTATGGTAGCTTGCGTTAGTCCTGTACTGGATTGGATTACAAACCAATTAACCAACCAAACCAGATAAAAAGAATATTGACCAATTGACCATTTGTTTTAATATAAGGTATCGCGAGGTATTCATTAAACTTTTATGTTGGAGAATCATGATCGTCATACAAATATATATTATAAATTTCAACTGAAAATTTTCATGTTTGCGATATGTAAATTTCATACCTTCATATAATTTGTTAATGCGAGAAGTAGTATGTACTAAACTTTTTTCTGAAGGGTAATGAAATGTAAAATTTGTCAATCAATTTATTAAAATATTTTCAAAAAGACGGAATATTGCAGTCCAAAAATCTACAGAGCACGGTGCGGACACTCAAAATTTCTATGAACGACATATTCACTCACTGCAAGAATAATATTTTTGCACACATTATAGTACAGCTACGTAGTTGATTAAGTTTCTTCAATAGGGATTATGTGTTAACTTTTAATTTAAAAGGTTAAAACTCGAAAGAAATTTGTATTTGTAATTATTTTCAAGTCAAACCATGAGGACATATTTTTTCAGAAAAGGTGGACAGTTTTTTGAAAATTAGTCATATTTGATAGTATCTTCACGCTCATATCCCTAAAGAGGTAGGCAGAGGCACAACCATGGCTCCACGACTAGCCTAAGACACTAAGTCCCACAAAGTGATAAGTAGCAAACCTATCGCCAACCGGGCACATATCCACTCCCGAGCAACATTTTCGTATTAGAAAAATGGAAAACCAAATTTTGCTTTTGTTGCCCGACCCGGGAATCCAACCCGGGAGCTCATGAAGTCAAGTCCAACACCTAGACCGCCAGAATACAGAAGCACAGGTAAAATAAAGATATTAAAGATACGTACATATTCAGTCACGTTTATTATGTTTGATATTGTGTAAAAAATGATTACATGGTAAAATCTTGTATGTTAAATGTAATATGGCACAAGAACTTTGCACTCGAAGCAATCTAACTTGGATATAACATTTTGGTTCTGGTTGTGAGTTTAGCCAATGACGAAGTTACGTGAAGTGTAATTTACATAATGTTATAACTTTATGTATCCTATAATATTACTTGAAATTGAAAATCATTTGAAGAACATATTTATACCTACAATCGTTGTTAGAAAATTGGATATGGAATAGGGTTGTTACAAAAAAAAATTAATTTGTTTAGTTTGTTTGTTAGAGTATCCGATTAAAATATGTACTTCTATTTTTATTTTAAAATTAAAGTCTTATACTTTGATTAGATACGTACTGTCTATGCATTACATGAAAATCCAAGTATTAGCGGAGCTATGTCGATTTTTTATGATGTTAAAAGACAAACAAGCAGAAGAATTTCCTGGTAAACACACCAAAGGTGGTAATGGTGCTTTGCCGACCTGAGACTGGGATGTCAAGCCTCAAGGAAAAGTAAGTTTACCAACTACCTTATCCTCCGAACCGGAACAAGTCAACTGCAAGCACTGAATAAGTAAGACGGTGTTACCAATCCGAGTGAGGCACTGCTAAACTCCACCACCTAGTCCGATTTGACGATGTTAGTGACAGAAAGCCTATTTTGAGCTGCCTGATGATTTGCCGCAGTTTTTAAAATTTTAGTACCAGGGCTTCATAAACTGCTGTAAACTTAGATATCATTTTATTGAGGGCGCCATTAATTAAAGCGTTTAAAAACATAATAATTTTAGCACCATAACGAAATATATAAAAAATATTTTTTTAAATTTTATTTTAGTGTATTTTATGTATTTGGCACAAAATAAAGTTTCTATTATATTGTTTTGACTACCTGAACGCGCGACTTTTTTCGCGTAGAATTTAAGATAAAATACTACAATAAGATAATAAAGAAGCCTATGTAACTTCTTATTACATCAGCTAGGTGCTTGTTAAATTTTTCAGAGATTGGTGGGAACAAACAGACAGACAGATATAAATTGTAAAAAAAAGTTTTTCCGGTGTACGTACCGTATTTATATGCATGTTATCAAAAATAATTATGAAGAGTTATCCTACTCTACTTTTTGTTTTGACTAGCTGAACCCGTGACTTCCTCCGAGTGGAATTTCACAAAATAGTCTAAAATAAAAGAGGTCTAAGCTGATCCTTATTACATCAGCTACCTGCTAGTGAAAGTCACATCGACATCGGTCCAGCCGTTTCAGAGATTAACGGGAAAAATCAGACAGGCAGACACACCGATAAACTGGCAAAAATGGTAAAAAAAGATAATTTTACATGTAATATGTATCGTATATACATTCATAAGCATGTAGTGAAAATTGGCTATTTTAATATTACACACGGATTTTCAATATAGCCAAAAAAAATATAGTGTCAGCTGTTGCTGCTCATAATACGGTTATAACATTTAATTAATAATTAAAGTGAGCCTTAGAGCCGGTAGATAAACTACTTTTGTACATTATGTTTGTTTTAAACTTGGTTTCTTTAATCAACGAACTGTAATCCGTTAGTATACCCATTGTTAGTTTGCCTAAAAGAAACGAAGTTTGAACATGACTTACACAAAATGTTTCGAGCTAACAGTCAATTACGAATGAACGTAGTTAGATTAAATAATATACGAACAAACGAGCCTCTGTGGGGCACTAAAAAAAATGTTTTTTCCAACTTTCTAATAACAAAAATGTTGCTTGGGATTGGATACCTGCTCGATTGGCGATAGGCTTGCCACCTATCACATTCTGAAACTCATTGTCTTCATTTAGTCGTGGATACCTGTCACTGGGGTAATATGGGCGTGAATATACTTACTTCGAACAAAAATGTATCAATCATAAGCAAAACGACGCGTTTTTTGATTTAAAAACCCGGCCATTACCTAGTGCTCTCAATGTATGTTTTTAGCGACTAGCGTTAACATTTGCCACTAATCAAGTTGAAATTTGCCCGTTTAACAAAATCTAGTTTAAATTATTCTAATTAGTCATAATTCGTCAAAGAAAGTTATGCCAGGGTCTTGAGGAAAACGATGGCCTCATTACTCAAGCTCGCTTAATGAGATTAGACGGCAACGAGAAAATGTATGATATACTAACTTTTTTTGATTATTTTCATCATTTATTCGTAACAGTGATATCCGACGAAGAGTGGGTTTAAAAGAAAGTGTTGGTGTTAAAATGCGAAAGGGCATGCTTCGCTGGTTCGGCCATTGGGAAAGAATAGTAGACGAAAGATTGACAAAGCAGATTTACAATGAGAATGTGGATGGATGTAGGTACCTGGAGAGTTTTGGATTCATCATCCTGGGTTTACCAGGATCGTGAAGTTTGCACTCGATAATTTCTGCCTACCCCGTAAGGGACTTGGCGTGAAGACAAGTATATATGTACTCAATGTAAATTCAAAATAAAATAATTATGGAATAACTATAACCATCTTTACTCTCCTTGCCCGGGTTTGAATCCCGGCTCGGGCAACAAAAATAAAATTAGATTTTTCCGATTTTCTATAAAAAAGGTGATCGGGATTAGATATATGTCCGGTTGACGATAGATTTCCACCTATCACATTGTGTGACTTAGTGTCTTCGGCAAGTCGTGGCTGCCCTGGTTGTGCCTCTGCCTACGTTTTTGGGGATCTGTTCGTTAAGATACTTTTTTTTTACTCTCGCTGGCGTCAAAACTCAGAACCTATTACCTAAGTATTGCTATGGCTGTTGAGATTGCATTCAAAACAAAGCATTTCCAATAGAACTCACAGAAAAACTTTGTCCAAAGGTCAATTGAAACGTAAAGATGTTCTCAAAGTTTTTAATTGGATAAGTTTTCGGAGTATTTCGAAATCTAATATCACAAGCTACACTATTTTTCTTTTATTTATTTTAACCGGATCCAAAAAGGATAAGGTTATCAATTTGAATGTACGTGTTTTAAAAGTTTATTTTGTGATTACTTGACCAACATTCATAGTTCTTTTCTTTTTTGGAAAGATGAACCATGTTTCCGAGTAGGTGCTTTTAACATTTTATCGTGATCCTTGTGGTAGTTTTTACATCATTGGTAGTGGTATCTTCAAAATCATAAAAAAATATGTTTGTTACTGCTCGACTTTCAAGTAGTACAGTCGAATTTTCCCAATGGTGCTTCGGTTACGAAGCGAAACGTTCATTGAATGTTTATTCTTGGATAAGATATATTATTATATAAGTTGGATAAGGTGTATATTCTTGGTGCTAATAAAACAGTTTAGTGGTGTGTGTGTTGTGTAGAGGTGTATATATTTGGGGTCTTTGGTTTCAGGTAAGTCCAGTGCATATATAACTCACTGTCTTTCCTATTTTACCACGCTGAATTACGTATAACTTTTTTTGGGAGGAAATTGAAATTTAAATAATTTTATTTGGGTCGTCTATTTCCCATTTTTTTTATTTTTAAGTCGTGACAGGATAATGAAAATAACTGGACTCAGTTTTTTGCTGTGGTAGGAAGCTTAATTTTTTTTAAAGCTATACTTTGAACATAGTTAGTGAAATTATGCATGGATTGCAACAGGATATTTATCTATCTGGTTAATACTTTGGACACTGCGATTTTTTTTTACTAGCAGACCATCCAATCTTTGCACGGAATTCAAAGACGGCAAGAACTGACGTCAAAGCAATAGGAACAGGAAAGTCAAAGGTAGCAATCCGAGTGAACTGCAGCACTGTCTGTACTATTGTTTACATGAGTTTTGGCGCCATCGAGAGAAAAGATGGTCGTAATCGGATTGGCATCTGTCGCCAATCGGATTACAACCATCTTTTCTCTCTACGGACTTACTCTTACGGAGAACCAGCAAAAAACAAATTATTTGTCTATTTTTAATACAATTACATTTTAAGATAAGTTTGATTTGAGGAGCTGTAAATCCCGAGCATCATTATCAGCTACATATTTTGCCATCTTGTCATAACCTGTTTAACTGACTTTAAAAAAGACGATCTTATAATAAGAAAGCCTAGAAGAAAAATATAGATTTCGATTTTTTTGGGCATTTTAAGTAATTACTTTATAGACCAAAATAACATTCACAGAAATATTTACTCGAATAAAAAAAAACAACGTATTTTAAAGACCTTACTTTTCGTTCGCCACGGAAACTTGTGAAATTCTCTAAAGAAATTGTAGTTGAATAAAAAGCTAAGTAGAAAATTTTCTATTGTATTTTCATGGTACAATATATATAAATATACAAAACACTGTACACCATTTCTAAAGGGATACGTAAATTTCCACAATAGTATTCACAGCCCCATACTGACATTAGCAGTATTAAAATGGAGCACTCTCGTTAAGTATAAGAGCGTCAAGCGGACTGGAAGCGGGAGCGACTACAATGCAAAACTAGCAGGTATAGTAGTACTATTTAAATTATGCGCTTCGGCTATATTCGTCAAGCTTCGGAAATTCGAATGTATGTTAAAGATATCTATATATATAGAGTTGTTATTACATATCTAATCGCTAGATTAGGTCAGCCACTTTAAAAATAAAATTGTGTGCCTACCCAAATATGTATCACATGTGCCACTATGAAAAAATGTAATTGCACAATAATTTCATCATTCAATCACCTCCCTATTTGGTCACTAATGCCCGGTTCCTATATTTAAAAAACGAGTCGTTTTGATTATGGATGGTAATATTTTGTACACTTAGTA
Source organism: Calephelis nemesis (assembly GCA_002245505.1). Classification (NCBI taxonomy): domain Eukaryota; kingdom Metazoa; phylum Arthropoda; class Insecta; order Lepidoptera; family Riodinidae; genus Calephelis; species Calephelis nemesis. The sequence continues at coordinate 6,175 of NJDD01002292.1, forward strand.
AGATTACTAACAACGGTTGCTCGTTTCCGACTATTGATTCTAAAAAATTTTTGAAAATATTGGTACTTAACCCTCCGTTACTTTTGATCAAACTACGAATGGTTTAGCTGACGGATTACGATTCGTTGATTATAGGAACCGGGCATTAGTAGAGAAAAATATTATTATGTTCTAGTTAGTCACTCTACAAAACTTGTTCGCAATAGTTGTCTGCAAAGTACCAATAAATATATTCAGTGACTCCGTGTATTAATTATCTCACAAGAGCTAATATAAACCTTTATAATATATATACGTATAACACGCATCCCCAGTAGGCAAAAGCGTAAAGTGTAAAAACTGTAAAGCCTGCGATTGCCTGCCTGTAAAGCCTAAAATGCGCTTGGCATAATCTAAATAGACTATGGCGCGAACCATGAACGTCATTTCTAATCAACTGTCACAAAAGTCGCATGTCTTTAAATAAATAAAATGTTTTTTTTTATCGCCTCTGTGGTTTAGCGGTCCGGGTGTTGGACTTGACTACATGAGGGTTCGAATCCCGGGTCGGCCAACAAAAAAGAAAATAGATTTTTTCCAATTTTCTAATAAAAAAAAATGTTGGTCGGGATTGGAAATGTGCCCGGTTGGCGATAGGCTTGCCACCTATCACATTGTGGGACTTAGTGTCTTCGGCTAGTGGTGGGTGCCCTAGTTGTGCCTCTGCCTACCTCTTCGGGGACATGAGCGTGAAGATACTAAAATGCTTCTGAACAAATTACACGAACTAATCTCACCACAAAGTTATCTTTATTGTATACTTGTAACAAGGGTATAAGTTAACGATACCATTACAAAGAAACACAAAGCGTAAAAAAAAATTATAAAGGTATTGAACCAGAAATACAGACATATCTCATATTATACTGTCGGTAATCGGACCCGAGATTCATAGATGTTCAGTCGATTTAGGTATAATTATCTACTTTCCACTTAACCAACAGGCTGATCACTTCATATTTGGTTATTCAATATTTTTTATTAATAACTAGCTGTCCCGGTGAACTTCGTTTCACCCGTTCAGTATGGAAAATAATAAAGTATTGTTTTTCCCATTCTCCCTGCAATATTCCCGATTTTTCTCTTCATAAGAACCTTCTCCTGATAATAACTAACACAACAAAAAAATAATTAACCGAATCGGTCCAGTCGTTCAAAAGTTATGCGCTTACCAACACATTTAGCGATTCATTTTTATATTATAGATAATTACACTTATCAACAGAGTTTTCAAATTATTATGAAATTAAAATGTTAGGAGATATTAGAAATATCTCTACAAACGTCTGACCACTAGTCGCATCCCGCGTAGCTGACGCCGTGATCCTGCGTCTCGGCCGCGTTAATGTGTAATGAGCCTTATATGCACTATCGTAGTGTCCGCTGCTTGGTGGACGCTCCCGCTTTGCTTATAGTTTGAACTTTAGAAAGTAGGCTTTACCAAGAGTATATACTTGACGGTGCTACTGTGTTTTAAGAGTGTCAAGAAACGTCAAAAGTGATAATGACATTCGACAGAGACATTTTGGAGAAGGCGTCTTTGACGTTTCTTCACTCTGACGACAAACGGATCATAATAACGTGTAGAAAGAGTTTTGGCGCCATCGAGAGAAAAGATGTTCGAAGTTTTTTCATAATTATTGAATTTCGTGTTAATATTGAGTGAAATTAGTCAGTTTTGGTGGCATTTTGTACAATTTTGTTCAGTGAAAGAGCACAAATGAAATAATCATTAAAAAATTAGCGTATCGTGTATTTCCTCGTTGCCGCCAAATCTCATTACAGAGCTTGTGTAATAAGCCACCGCTTTACCCAAGAGCCTGACATACTTCCTAACGACTTTTGACTGATGACTAATTATAATTAATTGAAATTGATATAAAATTCGATGCAAATTTCTACTTAACTAATGGCTAAATACTAACGTGAAGGCCAAAACCTAAAGAAAGAAAGAAGAATAACGTGTAGTTCTCTTACTAGTCTGTGATCATAATTCATTTGCATCACGCATAAGCAAGACGTGCCTGGTGGAGCGTCATTACTTTATTATAATATAGAAAGTGCTGATTATAGTAGTGCTAATATTGTGTGAAAATAATTATCAGATATTGTCATTCTTTAAACACGTGGTTTTAATTCTCCTCGCCCGCCTACCCACGAACGCTCGGCACTCAAAGATGCATACCGATATTAGTGCTAATTACAATGTGCCTTTGGACTTTTTTAAGGTGTAAGATGATGAGCAAAGCATATAGTATACAAACTCAAACTCAAACATAAAATCCATTTATTCACATAGATCTACAAGATACAAAGATTCTTGCGACGCGTCTATATAATTCTGAAAAGTAACACCGGATCGGAACGCGGCCACACACTGAGAAAATCCGGCGAAAGAAACTCAGCGGGCTTGTCTTTTTTTTACTTTATACTTTATTTGCTTTTCCCTGTTAATTACCGAATTCCTTATTGCGACAAGAAGATATTAACGCCTGGGAAAATGTTAAAAGCCAAGGCACAAGAATTTAATAAGCATAAAATCGCGAGGCAATTGCCGCCATGTTTAATGTCAGTCGCTGTTAATAAATCCGCCGCAAGTGCACGTTGGTCGCGATCAAAACTATAAAATTTAAATTAACCTATTCGCCGCGTGAGTGTGGTGCCAAAAGCGTCAAGAAAGAAGAGACAGGACAATTCAGGCAGTTCAGTCGCTTTACTTCCTTTGTTCGCCAACGAATCAGCACCTGATAACATATGGTCAACCGCATGTCTGTTAGATACGGACATTAAATTCCTAAATTCGCATACCGCTGTTCTAATGGTGTAATCTCTTTCACGCACCACAATCGTGGTACCTTTACGCATCGTTAGTGGTCCTTCGAGACGGATTCGCATTTGTGGTCTTTTATGCATCACTTATAAATAAAATTTACAATACTATATTACATTTAATGAATTTGTAGAGATTGTATGAGGAGCAATTAATCCCAAGGAAAGAAAAAGAAAGAAAAGAAAACATATTTATTTGCAGAATTTGTGTGTTGAACTTGTTACAAAATTATTTAAGCTTTATAACATATTCTACCACATTGTGGTGTGCAAATATTTAAATATTTTTAAAAACTGATTATTTAGTTACAATTTGAATTATAACTTACAAACAATTTTAAAATGTTAATAATTTTAATCATGTCTACCGTAAACTGCCACCGTTTCCAAACCTAGCCGGTCGGGAGAAGAAACGGCGAAACAAATTCCCCGGCAGCCAGTACTATAATCTATCGTCCTTGTAGTACCATTGTTTCCAAACATAGCCCGGTTAACGTATTGAGATTTTTTTGTGATATATGACAGCGACAATCACACGCGCTTCTGATAGTAGGAAAAAACCGTGGCGGTGAACCGTTGTGATGGACAGGGATGTTATATTATGTGAATATAAACAATGATTAGTAAATATTTTTGCGTCAGTGATAGAGTCTGATTTAAATCTAAAGTAAAAAAGAAGTTTCGCAATATAGTTATTTAGAGTTTTTAGAGATTAGAGACTATATCAAGAAATACAAATATATGTTCATCACACAAAAACTATCTCTGTTGAGAATCGTTGTTAAGGGGCCATATACGCTAAAATACGTCAGCAGTTTACTGTTTTTTTCATACAAAGCAATCATGGATCTTGCTGACAAAAATACACAAGATTAACATGAATATGCTTTACTAGACTAGTGTTTCCAAAACACGATTCATTTCACTTTGCTCGATAAAAAAAATCAAAAAGTTAACCCTTTTTTGAAAGCAAAACGCAAATGTTTACTTCAAATATGAAAATATCGACACCAGATTTAACGTAAACATAGATAAGTACTATACCTAAAAGACAAGTGTTTCAGTTTTTATACTTTATTTCAAAGCCACCTAATTTAAATTTAAACAAAATATTAACTACCCGTCGGTTATCATTCATATGAAAAATAGTTTAAAAAGGATAACGGGTAATTAAATAATAACATTACCTTAAATAAGAACGAGCGTCGCTATCGTGTGACCAGGGTATTATAAACTTTGGAAATCTAACGGCAACCCTACTCTCTGATCGGAACAGTAATTATGGCGGCAAAAACATACAGATTTTATAGGGACAGTAACGACTAATATTTAATGTTAAAATACAAAAATATTGGATGTAATTTGGATTGTACCATCCAAAATATGCAACCCAATAAGATCTCGATACTTACTATGGATGATTTTTAATTTATCCATATGTTACGACGCAGCAGCATAAAATTTGACACGCTTATAGTTTATGTTTATCTGGTAGTTGATTAAAGGCGAATTTATATATACATACATCATAATATTTGTTTAAACCCCAAAACAAAAGCAAATGTTTTCGTCACATAAATATAATAGGTGCGGGCACACCTAGTCACAAAAAACGTCATTTTTAGTGAAAAGATTAGCAAAATTCTTTAATTTTTGTTTCCTACCCGGGGATTGAACACGAGACCTCAAGAAGTTAAGTCCTACGCCAGACTGCAAGACCAGAGAGGCGATTAAGAAATTACGCTTTTTATACTCGTATTAAAATAAATATGTTTTGAATGCCTGTCTTATTAGTTTTGCTGTAGTGGGATCAAAAGTTATCAACTAAGTTTTAAATCCCTTGAGCTTGGAAAACTTTTAAAGTTTTAGATTTATGACTTTTCTAACAGGGATTACATACAAAATGAGGTATTTGCGATATTTTCGTGTACAATGAAAATTATTTTTTTGAAAGAAACAAAAGTTAAAGGAAAGATTAATTACAATAACAAAATGAATCTAAAACTATTTTTGAATGAATTATGAGTACATGAATATGAATGTTTCTCTTTATATCGTGATTCGTGATCTGTTTTGTTTTATCACAACACGAAAATATCATTTCTAGAATGACGAGTTTTATTAGAATACACATTTTTTATGATATTGGGAGGCAAACAAGCAGACGGCAGCAGTAAAAAATTCACGCCGCCCTAAAGACATTGAAGGTGTTACTCGTAGCGCGTTGCCAAACTGAGGTCGCAATGTTAGGTATCGAGCAATAGTAAGCTTACCGGATAACTAACTCTCCTCAGTCCCTATGTCTCTTTGTATGCTTAAATCTTTAAAACTACTCAACGAATTTTGATGCAGTTTTTAATAAATAAAATGACTGAAGAGGAAGGTTTACATGTATATTTTATAACCGTTCGAAGACGGGGCGGGCCGCTAGTTTCTGAATAAAGCTCTGGACTAATGTAGGAAAAAGTATTCACAAGTTTTATATCAAGGTTTATTGGAAATCTAATAAAAAAAGGAACGGAAAACCCTCAAGCAAATGAAGTCGAAACGACAGTTCACCTTGTATGTGAATTATTCAGTGTAAATTGGAAAAAAGGTAAACTTTTAAAGCAACTGCCATAAAACCTCACCTTATTACCAAGTTCTGTCATTCATTTTCATCATGTTTCATTTGGTAACATAATGGAAGTTGATTTGCGGCCAAATATTGCTTCGTTATTGTTTCGCGATTCATTTTTGTGAGTAAATTGGGTTATGTTTTGTTAAAATAAGTTTTAAGGTTGCAAGGTAATAAGATTTATACTCCAGAGTATCGTCGAAAAGTATCTTCACGCCCATATCCCCGAAGGGGATAGGCAGAGGCACAACCAGGGCACCCACGACTAGCCGAAGACACTAAGTCCCACAATGTGATAGGTGCCAAGCCTATCACATTGTCACATCGTCAACCGGGCACATTTCCAATCCCGATCAACATTTTTTTTAATAGAAAATTGGAAAAATCCAATTTTCTTTTTGTTGGCCGACCCGGAATTCAAACCCGAGACCTCAGGCAGTCAAGTCCAACACCCGGACCGCTAGACCAAAGAGGCGACAGTATTGTAGAATAAACCTTATTTCACGGAAGACATACTAAGCTTAAATATATTTGACATAAGAAAACAGATCACGATATAAAGAGAAACATTAATATTCATGTACTCATAATTCATTAGAAAATAGTTTTAGATTCATTTTGTTATTGTAATTAATCTTTTCTTTAACTTTTTGTTATTTTTCAAAAAAAAACATTTTCATTGTACACGAAAATATAGCAAATACCTTATTTTGTATGTAATCCCTGTTAGAAAAGTCATAAATATACAGCTTGTGAAGGTTTTGCAAGCCCAAGGGATTTAAAATTTAGTTCACAACTTTTGATCTCACTACAGCAATGCTTATAAGACAGGCATTTAAAACATATTTATCTTAAAACGAGTATAAAAAGTGTAATTTCTTAATCGCCTCTCTGGTCTTGCAGTCTGGCGTTGGACTTAACTTCTTGAGGTCTCGTGTTCAATCCCCGGGTCGACAACAAAAAATAAAGATTTTCGCTACAAAATGACGTTTTTTGTGACTGGGTGTGTGTCCACACCTATCATATTTATGTGTTGAAAACATTTGCTTTTGTTTTGGGGCTTAAACAAATATTATTATGTATATATACATAACACCGCCTTTAATCAACTACCAGATAGATTTGCTTACGGCCAATATTAAAAATAATCCTAATCCAAAACTTGCTGTCTAAGATTGATATTTTGATCCATTTTTATGTTATCGCTTGCCAATAACATATCTGTAGACAGGATAAATATGGCAATTAGGCATGGGATAGGCCGGCGGATATGCAGCTATCTAGATTGCTTGAAATCCATTAGATTGAGATACATTATTAACATTGGCCGTTAGAAGATAGGTGATAGGTCTGTCTAAAAGACAGGCGATAGGCCTGTCTAGAAAATAGGCGATAGGTCTGCCTAGAAGATAGGCGATCGACCCCTATTCTTCAATGGAATTCGGGATTGACGTTGGGGACTTGATCTTAGTAGATGTTGTAAATAAAAAAAAGAAACTAAAAAATCCCATTGTTACTTTCACTTCCATGTTTTAAGGCTTCTTTGTCTGTAAGCTTACAAGAGATGGGTATAGAATAAATATGTTTTTAACAACAAGATTCTTGGTGACAGAGTATTGTATGGCATCAGCTGTTGCATCAGGAATCACCACGTTAACTATTCCTGATATCACAATATTAGTGTCATGTTCCGGTTATCCGGTACCACCTTAGGCCGATTTTTTAAGTCGACTCCCAAAGGATCACAACGGGGGACGAACATTTGTACAAAAATCATGTTGACGCTAACCAAAGCTGTATTCTGAAGCTATTTTACACTGGCAAAGTCGCGAAGAACACGTAGTTTATAATAAAAACTAGTTGACCCAACAAACTTCGTATCGCATGACATTAATGCTTCGATAGTAGCGCAGTCTATTGGATCCAATGTGAAACATTCCAAAATCCTCAACTACTTATATTAAAAAAATAATTTAAAAAACTTTTTCCAGGAAACCAAATTGTTAATCTAAACCATTTTCGAATTCCCACGAACACACATAAAAAAATTCATCAAAATCCATCCAGTCGTCCAGACGGAGTTCAGTGACAAACACATGAACACAAGAATTATATATTATAATAAAATTATGCTGAAATAAATTTTGAAGATCTAGCAAGTACACTCAACTCAATATTTTATCTTCACGTGTATTATTCAAACCATAAATTGGTATCTACGTAAACTTTAAAAGCAACCTCTATAAAAACCCCAGCATACATCGTATTACCAAGTTTATCGTTAGCACTTTTATTTCCATTAAGTCCCCTTTTTAGGGTTTCGTAGTTAAGTATCATGAAACAGAATCTCTTATATAGATTCGGAAGGTCCGTCTGTTCGTTCGGCTATGTTTTACAGCCAATTTATTCCCAAGCTGTTAATATACATATACATATATATACAGTTGAAACATGGTATGTATTCTGAGAATTACTTTAAGCTTTTTTTATAAACATGCTTAGCCGATAGTCGTTGTCCCTTCCAATGATTTTTCCATACACACGGGGTTTTTCCCCGCATTAATTAGGGCTCCTTTGCAGAATAGACCATCTGCTTTCTTGCCAGACAGCTCGTAAAAGGCAAGCATAGGCTTACCGTCACTAACACCGTGACATCTGACTAAGTAATAGAGTTACGCAGCGACTCACATATAGTAGTACTACCGCCTTACCTATTCCTGCCGCCAAAACGTCATGACGTGTTGCGGTTTGGAGGGTAAGGTAGCCGGTAAACTTACTTTAGCTCGAAGCTTAACATCCCGGCCTCAGGTTGGCAACGCACCATTCTAGGCGGCATGATTTTTTTTACCATCAGAAAATCCGTCTGCTTGTTTGCCTTCCAATATCATAGAAAAACTTTTTAGAATTACTAACACAACAAATAAAGAATTACCAAAATCAGTTCATAATTTTATGAGGTGATGATCAAGGTAAATGGGGATTTATTTTTATATCACTACATAGCTTAAAACATAGTCGCTTCTTCTGTCCCTATGTCTCTTTGTATGCTTAAATCTTTAAAACTAGGCAACGAATTTTGATGCGTTTTTTTTAATAGATAAAGTGATTGAAAAGGAAGGTTTACATAACCGTGCCAAGTATAAGATGTAAACAAATCTAAGAAGTGACGCTCATCTCACTTGGAACTGAAACTAGCTTTTTTTCATCAAGTTTTTTAAGTGTTTTTTTTAATAAAGAAATGACATTCGTGTATCCAAAACCTTTTTTTTAATCGTTTGAAAGATCTTAGCAAAGTTCATGATAGCAAATATTTCTGTCTCCCTTGTTTAGTTACTCTCCTATTTAAGAACTTGGAGATAGACGGAGATCTATATTGAGAAGAGAAAAATCTTAAAAAATATTGCTTAGGGTATAGATTTCAACAAGAGATTTTTTGAGAGCTATAACGTACTTAATTTTTTTATCGTTTTATCCTTTCTGAATGAAATAAACTTTAAAAACAAGCTTTAAATTTAGAAAAATAATCGAAAAAATAATTTCACATTGTTAGCGTAAAATTCAAGATATAAACTGGAATTGGTACAACTTTTTAGCAATCTTCACAAAAATATTACGCCACGTCTTATTGCTAGGCTTTTCTTTGTCAATTACATTTTATAGATCGACCGTTGTTCGAGAAACAATTTTTATCTAGAAACAATAAAATCGCAAGTTATGATTGTACGTCAAAGGCATTCCAGAAAAGTAATAAAAATGTGATCACTTAGAAAGCTTAAACACTCATTACACATGCGAACACAATGTTGATAATTTTGGTATTCTACTATTTTTGATCCTGTGTTATGAGAATATTGTAATCCCAATTTGAAAAAAAAACATCATATCAGTTGTAAAATAAGCCTTCATTTCGCTAATTCCGCGTAAACAGGGTAACTGTTGTCGCAAATAATCCTCCTAACGACACGAAATGTGACAAGCCTGACTAACGTTCCCACCGCACACCTCCGCGACCAGAACACGAATAGAGTCCGAACTCGGGAAACAAAACCACTTGTCGCGGCCTTCGCCAACTTTGCCGAAGAACTCACCACAGAAAACACCAAATCGCACTCGACATACGTTTCGCCTCGACACCAAGGCATCTTCAGGAATCGAATCCCTGATTCGTGATCTAGTCACGGAGGTGGGAGGTGGAAACTTTAGGTAGGGTTGCCACATGCAAAGAACATGGCAATTTATATTGTTTTCCGAGTTCTTCCTTTATTCGTGTTCTGGTCGCGGAGGTGGGTGGTGGGAACTTTAGTTAGGCTTGTCACATTCTGTGACATTTCGAGGATTATATACCACAACAGTTACACTATTTACGCGAAATTAACAAAATGAAGGCTGATTTTACATCTGTTATAAGGGATTTCTGCAAAATAACGCCTGATTCAATAAAATATCAAAAAACATATTTTTTTTCTCATAGGTTAAAAGAGGTTTAAATAGGTTCTTACAGACCGCACAAGATCGCGAGACGGGAGGCGACCCCCGCCTGCCACGAGTGCGGGGCGCCAGAAGATACGGCGTCCCACACGCTGGGAGAGTGCGTCGCCTTCGAGCAACAGCGGCGTACTCTCTCAGCGATCGTAGGAGAGGACCTCTCGCTGCCGAGCGTTGTCAACGCTATGCTCGGTAGTGACAGGTCCTGGCAGGCGGTGGTCTCCTTTTGCGAAGACGTAATGACGCAAAAGGAGACCGCGGAGCGGGCCCGGGAGGACGATCCCAACACGGGCCCGCTCCGGCGCAGGCGGACCGGGGGCGCGAGAAGGCGGTTCATCCGCCTTCAGAGTGCTTCCGATGCGGGGCTGCCGGGGGGAGTCGGGGGACTTCCTCTGGCCAGCACGGCCTCGCACGCCTGGGGGCGACTCCAGTGACCGGAGTCGCTCCTCTTTTAGCGCGGAGGGAGGCCCGGTGAAGACCGGGCCGTAGCCGCGGAGCGAGATGGTGAATGCCAACGCGACCCCATCTCGCTCCTAGCCGGGCGGCACGAAGGTCATAGCGTGGTTTTTAGTCGGTTCGAGTCCGACATAACCCGTTGTTCTCCCCTGAGAGCAGCGGGTATCCGGGGGGATTTTCCACACTTTTAAAAAAAAAAGACCGGGCCGTAGCCGCGGAGCGAGATGGTGAATGCCAACGCGACCCCACCTCGCTCCTAGCCGGGCGGCAGGAAGGT
>NJDD01002292.1:18836-29171 GCA_002245505.1 Calephelis nemesis
AAAGAAAATTGGATCGTTCCAATTTTCTGATTACAAAAAAAAATGTTGGTCGGGATTGGAAATGTGCCCGGTTGGCGATAGGCTTGCCACCTATCACATTGTGGAACTTAGTGCCTTCGGCTAGTCGTGGGTGCCTTGGTTGTGCCTCTGCCTACCTCTTCGGGGATATGGGCGTGAAGATACTTTTTTTTCTTATTATTTCATTACATTTAATAAAAGCAATTATTTTGTTTATAGGCATCTTCACGCACATATCTCCGTAGAGGCTCAATCAGGGCATATACGACTAGCCAAAGACGCTATGTACTACAATGTGAGGTAGCAAAGCTATCGCAAACCTGGCATATATATGCAATCCCAGGCATCGTTCTTTATTAGAAAATTGAAAATAGAACATTTCGAAGTTGTCGGGTAATTGCAAAATTCTTTTTGTCCGTCCCGGGATCGAACCCACGACTTTAAGGAGTCAAGTTTGACGCCAGACTGCTAGGCGAGGCGATAAAGATAAAGACAGCAGTAATTATATTTTTTAGACATTTTTTCCATAAATAATGCATTCTATCTTTGAATCCCAGCATTAGACTCAAAAAGTACTATTCAGTATGATATAAAAAAATAGACTTAATAAGTAACAATTCAAATAAGCCAGTTTTCATAGACAGTTTCATCATCATATCACCTTTAGTATATCATAATATTTCATTGCCGTTAGACTTTAGTATAAATAAAAAAAATATTTCAATCGGTTTGCTTTAAAATGGATTAGCAAACTTTCACCCGAAGAAATATGCAATTTAAATAAAGGTTATTAGATTATTGTAATAAATTAATGTACGCATAAATATATGTTTTTAACTAACTAAAAAAGTAGGAGGTTCTCAATTTAATAGCATGTTTTTTCTATATGATTTTAACGCGATTATTCGTAAAATAGTCTCTCGGTTTTCTTGAATCTTATATATAAAGATAGGTTGATTCTCGGATGATTCCGAGGTGGTTCCATATTAGCTTTATGATATTATCCCAATAATGGCTTTGAGTTATATTGTTTTATACTTACCTTGGCGACCTCAGTGAGACACTTAAGTTTTACTAGCTCTTCCGGCGAACTTAGCTCCACCCGGGAATGGATAAAAGTAAAATGTTTTTTTCTAGTTTCCTCGAAGTTTTTTCATTCTTTTTATTATTTAAACCTTCCCTGGATTAGATAAAATAATTTAAAACCTAAATTAACTAAATCGGTTCATCCGATCTCGACTTTTAGCAAGACTAACGAACAGTAATTGATTTTTATTTACATAGAAGATAAATAGATAGATTAAGTGTTACATAAAATCTGCTGGTAAGATCTTTATAAAATTTATGTGGGACCATTTCGGAACCTCTTGCTATCTTTCGAAAAGAGAGTTATCAAATAGCGACAGGGTACGCAATGAAGTAGAGGGAGTTGGTTTTTTGCATTTTCACGGCGCTTAATTATTAATACTAGTGGTCGCCCATCGTGCATCGGTCGAAATTCGACCATAATAAATTTTAATATCTTGTTGATAAGAACGCCATCTTAATTTCTCAAGACCAACTACTTTGTTTCCAAACTTTTTAGTGCGCCATCTGTGATATTTTATCGTTATCATCAATATATTTGCTTGTGTGTGTCAAATGTATGACAGTGTGGGTAATGTTTTATTTGTTGATTTAATGTACTTTATATGCGTTATTATTGAAAAATATTAGCGCCCTGCACTTCTTCCACACATAAACTAATAACTGTGCCAAATTGTATGCTCCTGCATCCGCGCAATTTTCGTAAAAAGGGTTCCAAAGTTTTGGCATCACGTTAATACGAGTCTATATAATATATAGATAAGCAAGTACATTTTTGAAACGTGATAAACAAACTCATAAGTAAAATGTTTTTAAACTAAACATGGTACACGTTGTTTACATTACCGAAAGGTCATGGATTAGGCCGATTTGGTTTACCAGAAAACACTTTCTAAAGGTCGAATCATGTAATTACGTTCTTATCTAATCCCTAGTCCCTTCTATTGAACGAACGAATGAATATTTAATACGACGAAATCGTAAAAGAGGTGTGTTCATTGAACAATAGAGAATTTTGTTTGGATAGGTTTATGGGACGATTCCATTCAAAAAGAACCAAAAGACTTTTTTGGTAATATTTGTTTTCTGAAGTGAAAACTTGTTTAATGGCTTTGTGCACTTTTTGGGACTGATAAAAATGTTAAACTCGCGTCAGGACACGTGATCTGATTGAAAATTCGTAAGACAGAGGGATGTTAATCCTATTAATATTATAAATGCCAAAGTTTGCACTTTTGTTTGTTCGTTACTCTTTTACACAACAACTGCTGAACCGATTTTTATGAAATTTGGCCCACACGTAAAGGGTACCTTGGATTAACACATATGATACTTTTATCCTGGAAAAAATGTTCCAATAACCGCGCGGGCAAAGCCGTGGGCAACAGCTGGTACCACTAAATGTAACAGTCGCTAAGAAATTCGCAATTCGAGATTGTAACTTAATGATAAATGGTATTTGACGACTCCGAGTGCGTCCGTAATTTATGTTTCATTATCACGAAATATTGAATCTTTAATTCAATGACAGATGTAATGAAAAATGTTATCGATGATCTATTAACTCTATTAAAAAAACGACGGGTTGCACTCCGGGTGTACCGGCAGAAGTGAAAACTTGAATACTAACGTTGTGCATTTTTGATATTTTGGAATAGCTAGGGAATAATTTTGCACGAATCGCTTAAATCATCAGTATGAAAGTACTATAATTTGTGTGGTAGAATACAGTATTCTTTTAGTGCGCTATCGTTCACGAAAATGACAACACGAAGATTCGCGCAAACGCCCTGTGCCGTCTTACGAACTTTCGATCTAACGCGAGTTTAGAAGTTTTTACTCATTCCAAAAAAAGCTGCTAAAGAAGTTTTCACTTCAAAAATGCGTTATTTGAGACGCTGTATACTTTTGACTATATTCAAATAAGGTGCACGACGCGAAGTTGTCTCCACTTCTGTGACGTCACGTTACAACGCTACCCTAATGCACACTATACTCTCGAGTACTTATAATACGTGTTTACGTAAAAAAAACTATCGAATTCACAAACAAGGAAAAAATGTATTTTGCCACTACATACCTATGCACTCTAAATACACTTGTTTTTATTTTTTTCTTCTTGAACTTAAAAATTAAAAGAATTTAATGACTTGGAATGAATAAAAGTTGCTGGGAAGATCAATTCAATGTGAATACATGATTATTTAGCTGCTTGGTAAAGAAGTCGCAGAAAAAATAAAACAAATTAGTTTATTATACTAAACAATAGACTATTTTTTTATAAGTTACTATCCGACTCGGCGAACTTTGTATCGTTTGACATTAACACCTACCGAAGGTTTTTATGGGAAAAATTAATTGATTGTAAGATTTTTCTAGTTTTCCTGTAACTTTTACGGTTTTTTCCTCCATAAGACCTCCTCCTGACAATAGCCAAAGCGACAAAAAAAGAATTAGCAAAATCAGTTCATCGAGAATTTTATAAATATGAAAAAAAACAAAGTAAAAAAAAGTATAAAGTATAAAGTTTCTTATACAGTACTAGCCAATTAATGAGAAACGATACTGAATCAATAACACTTTCGATCTATGAAGTAATTATAATTTAAAATAAAATCGAATTAAAATTTTTTATCCAACGCATAACACAATAAGTATGGATATAACGAAAACAAAGAATGAAATTGGTTTCAGCCGATCGCAGTCGCATTTGTAAGCTGGTGACGTTACCCGTACTGGGTACGACATAACGTGGCAAGTTAGCAATTATGCGAAATGTTTTAAATGAATGTTTATAACAATAAGTATTACAATTTGGCAAAAATATTTAAAATAAGTTACCCCTAAAATTAAAATTTAGCCGGTCCGTTCAAATTACATACATACCTACATACATACATATCTTCACGACAGGTCCCTTACGTGGTAGGCAGAGAGTATCGTGTGTCAGACTTCACGATCCTACCAAACCGTTTAAATTAACCATGTATCCTATATACATGGTTACTGGGATCAATTGAGACCTTGGAAACATTTGGCGGTTCTTTAATTTTGTTTTGTTTTCTATTTATTAGTTTTGTTTTGATTAGGATTAAATTTATTGCTTAATGGTCATTTAAAGTAATAAGGATGACTGTAAAATTTCATAACTGAAAATATTGTAAAGCTAAGAACCTACTCGATCACATGAAGTTTCTAACAAAAAAAATCCATTGAAATGGGTTCATACGCTTACGTGCTATGATGCGACGTACACATACAGATACACACAGACACGCACACACGCGCACACCCCCAACACACACACATTTACACACACATACACATACAAATGTCAAACTTATTCCTCTTTTTCCATCGGGGGTTAAGAACAAGCCCGTACTGTTCTATTTTCCAATTTCAAAAAAAAAGTATCTTCACGCCCATATCCCCGAAGAGGTAGGCAGAGGCACAACCAGAGCACCCACGACTAGCCGAAGATACTAAGTCCCATAATGTGATAGGTGGCAAGCCCAAGCGGGCACATTTCCAATCCCGACCAACATTTTTTTTATTAGAAAATTGAAAAAATCCAATTTTCTTTTTGTTGGCCGACCCGGGATTCGAACCCGGGAACTCATGCAGTCAAGTCCAATACCCGGACCGTTAGACCACAGAGGCGATTCAATTTCAAATGGTTATTTATATGTGAATTATTAGTTTGCTTAGACTGAGTCAGCATATTACCTTTCATAGCGTGAAAATCGTTTATTTTTAACACTTACTACGAATTTAATAGGGTACAAAGTCACGGGCAACAGCTAGTTGAAGATGATTAATTCAATCTATTGTAATGTTCTAAACAAACGTACCATTGCTTACATAACTGAAGGGTCAATGGGTCAGGCAGGGTTTGTTCGCCACAAAATACACAGTAAAGGTCAATCAAGTAATTTGTTTTCATTCAACCCCAAATCCCTCATTTTCAACCGACCTTCTAAAACGAGGAAGTTTTGAAATCGACTATATTATTTAATATATTTTCTTCAATATTTTACCGCATAAATAGTAGTACCGCATAATAGTCTGATAGTACATTCTGATCGGTTTATTGATATTTTGTCAAGTTTACCTCGAGTTGGTCCGGGTTCACAGTGTAAAGCAGTGTTAGACCTCTTTGCCAGCAGTTCGTAAGCACTGCTTCACTACATAGTATTATTTAGACATTCACTACGTTACTAAAGTTAAAGTTTAGAATGTTCAATATGTGGAATAGATCATTAATTGCTTTGCTGCCAGACACACAGATCAGTACGTACTGAAGATGCGAGCGACACTGGTAGGTCAACATCTGTCTGGTCAAATGAGAGTGAAGAGTGAATTATGTATTTTGAAAATATTTTTTCGATTTTTATCTAATCAATCACGTCAAGAATCCGCATCGACATTGGTCTATCCGTTCAAAAGTTAAAATGCCAAAGACAGACATACACACGCACGCACATACACACACATGCATACGAATTATAGACTTAACAATACTCTGCATAATGCTACTAAAAAGTAGAAGTCTGAAACGTAGAGTAACATTTGGACTGGTCATTTTACATACATACATACATACATATCTTCACGCCAAATCCCTTACGGGGTAGGCAGAGAGTATCGAGTGCCAGACCTCACGATCCTGACAAACCTGTCTTGCTTCCTTCACATTCATTACCCTTTTCATACAAACACGCCGGTTTCAGTCATTTTACACATAAATATTATATATAATTAACGCCGAGTCCCCCTGTAGGGTGGCCGAGAGTAGTTAGTTAGAGAGGTAGTTAAAGCCAGATTTACAAAACATTGTCTAAACTTAACATCCAACCACACGTGGACGGCGTGGCAGTATAACAGCTAGTATTAAAGAAAATATTTGACGCTTCCACAATTTCCGACAGAACAATTACAAGAATTACAAGAACAAGATTCAAGAAATTAGATAGCAGTTGTAAGCAATATCTAACAGATGACAAGACAATCAATGGTTAAACCACACCGGATTTATGCCCGGTTTCTATAATCAACGAATCGTAATCCGTCAGCTAAACCACCATAGACGGACGTTTAGGTTGAACAGTCGTTTAATGCCCGGTTCCTATATTCAAAACACGAGTCGTTTTGATTACGGATGGTAGTATTTTGTACGCTTAGTAAGATTACTAACAACGGTTGCTCGTTTCCGACTATTGATTCTAAACATTTTTTGAAAATATTGGTAATGCTCTGTTACTTTTGAACAAACCACGAATGGTTTAGCTGACGGATTACGATTCGTTGATTATAGGAACCGGCATAAGACAGATAACCAGTGTTTTTTCTATGGTGAACAGTAAATCACTACATAGTATAAAACAAAGTCGCTTCCTCTGTCCCTATGTCCCTTTGTTTTCTTAAATCTTTAAAACTAATAATTGGATTTTGATCTCGCCTTTGCCTCTGTGGTCTAGCGGTTCAGTTGTTGGACTTGACTGCATGAGGTCCCGGGTTCGAATCCGTGGTCGGGCAACAAAAAGAAATTGGGTTTTCCTAATTTTCTAATTAAAAAAATGTTGCTCGGGATAGGATATGTGCCCGGTTGGCGATAGGCTTGCCAACTATCACATTGTGGGACTTAGTATCTTCGGCTAGTCGTGGGTGCCCCGGTTGTACCTCTGCCTACCTCTTCGGGGATATGGGCGTGAAGATACTTTTTTTTTCTGGATTTTGATGCACCTTTTTTAAATAGACAAAGTTATTGAAGAGAAGGGTTTGTATGTATATTTATAACTATGCGAAGCCGGGGCGGGCCGATAGTAAAATATAAGTTAGTTCGAAAGTTAGTAGAGTGCAGTGTAGCGATTTGCCCGGATAGGGATCCACCACCTTACCTATTACTAGGGTCTAGTCTAGTAGTAGAGTTGCTACTAGAGTTGTACAATAGGCGTAGCATCCCAGACGTAGGACAGAGACACACCTATCACATCTGTAGTGTATATAGGCCACAGTTGTTTCTTACTAAGTAAACCCATTTGCTTATTCGCTGACATTTCACTTAAAAAAACCAATGCGGTTTTAATCTCTTTGAATGACGTAGCCTGAAATCAGTAATGACAGAATTATGACCGCCTCGTTGGTCGAGTGGATAGCGTACACGCCAAACAACATCGACCAACCGCGAGGCTCGGGTTCGATTCTCGACGGGGGCAGGGCATTTGTATGATGAACATTTAGATGTCTGCAATTCCGGATCTGGGTGTAAATTAAATTTATTCTCGTATATGTTTAAGTATTTCCATGTATTAGAATCGTTGACTAACACCCAAAACACAAACATGAAATTTGCTTTTTTGGGGCTAGATTCAATTTGTGTGACTTGTCCAGGGATGTTTAATTATTTTTAAAAAAAAAACACCATTACAAATCATTAGTATTAACCACCAACACAAAGTTACCTCGAAGATAAGATATAATATAAGACGGTTATTATAAAAAATATTTAGAAACCTATTTAGCTAACCACCCAGACCTGGAAATGCAGACATCTAAATGTTGAATAAATAAGCAAATATATTTACGCCTACAACACCGAAGTAGTAAATAGAGACACAACCAGGGCACTCTCGAGCCGAAGACACTAAGTCTTACAGTGTGATAGATGTCAAGTCTATCGCTAACGGGACACATGTCCAATCCCAAGCAATATTTTTTCTCTTTGTTGCCCAAACCAGGAATCAAACACGGGACCTCATGAAGTCTAATTCAACACCTGGACACTGGATAATAATGTTCATCACACAAATGCTTGGCCCCGTCGGGAATCGAAACTGAGCCTCGTGGTTGGTTGGTACCGACAACCAAAATGGTCAAACTTATCAATCTAATATGTAACTTGTCTATATGTTATTGATTAAGAACTCAATTTTAGACATTTTAACGAAACACATATTCAGGGAGCTTTATTCTTTTTATAAGGTATATTATTAAATTTTGTTATGTTTGATGCTCTAGAAGGAGTTCTTCTTCTTCTTCTTTTATAAATATGGCTTTAGATCGTTTTTCACGACTACTTTGCCAATGTCAAGTTTCTTATACAGTCACAATGTGCAAAGTCATGTCAGGTCCGGGTCTTCAGTAAAGTGGTGGCTTCGTTAATCAAGCTCATCTAGGGAGATTTGAAAGCAACGAGAAAACAGACCATACACAAATTTATTCATGATTATTACATTTGTTCACTTTCACTGAACAAAATTAATCTAATTCCCACCTAAACTAACTAATTTCACTCAATCTAAACACAAAATTCAATAATAATGAAAAAGCTCCTCTGGTTCTAGGTTCAGTTGTTGGACTTGACTGTATAAGGTCCCGGGTTTAAATCCTGGGTCGGGCAACAAATTGAAAATTTGGGTTTTTCCAATTTTCAAATAAAGAAAAAGTTGCTCGGCATTGGATATGTGCCCGGTGGGCGATAGGCTTGCCACCTATCATATTATGGGACTTAGTATCTTTGGCTAGTCGTCTGTGACTTATTTGGACCTCTGCCTACCGCTTCGTGGATATGGGCGTGAAGATACTTTTTTAATTAAAAAAAACTACGACCACACTCATTTACGATGGCGCCAAAACTCTTAGAAGGAGTTATTGTGTTTAATTAAAATATAAGATAGGTTAGTTATCGATTACACAGACCACAAAATTACAAATTTCACCATAACTCAGTGAGTTGGGATGATTTCAAAGCATATTTCCATTAATTGCCTATACGCTTGGTTTATTATTCCAACCTTGCTAAATATGAATCCACACAGATAATAATAGATTAACATTAAGCCTCCACCACACTGCCACCGATACTAGACGAAAAATATAAAAACTGTAGCTTCCGGTATCGGATTTTGTATATTTTTTCTTAAACGTAAAAAGTAAAGTATCTTCACGCCCATATCCCCGAGGAAGCTGGCAGAGGCACAACCAGAGCACCAACGATTAGTAGAAGACATGAAATCCCACTATGTGATAGGTGGCAAACCTATCGCCAATCAGCTATATATTCAATCCCGAGCAACATTTTTTTTATCAGAAAATAGGAAAAGCCAATTTTTTTTTGTTGCCCGACCCGGGAATGGATTTTTTATTATAATTTTTTAATCACATTTAATTTTTTTTAATTAACTCCATAAAGAAGAATGCTTTTGATTCAAGCGTTTGTTAGTTACGTGATGTCTAAAACAATTATGGATGGATTTTGACGATTACTTTTGTGTTAAAGTTACAGAAAAGTTTCATTAAATAAAATATTAAAATCCAAGCAGATTTATTATTACCCAACTAGATTCCTCACGCATAACGCGTGTGGACTAATTTTGATCAGGATTTTTCTCATACAGACTGTAAATAGCTGCCAATATCAAGTGGTACGAAGTTTCAAGGGGCAGCTAGTATTTTAATATAAATAAATCTAGACAAATTGAATATTTTTGAATATTTTTTCTGCTTCAATGCACTTATTTGTTTTTTTATGTCATTCAATTAGTCGTCAGTTTGCGGAAATTATAACAGTTGCAAGCTAATTCGGCGGAATTATTAAATAATAATAAACAATTATTAAATGACGGCTAATTCTTAATCTATTCTACTAAAATTACATTGCGTCTGAAATGTTATAATCAAATTTGTATTTTTAAAGTTCGTTAGCTCTACAATTGCTTAAATCAGGCAAATAAATAAAAACTAGGCAATGGCAGGCAAAATCACACAGTTTGACAAGTATATAACTGCACTATCTATTCTTACACCTATAGAAAATTCGTGAACACTTCATGAAAATCGAGTTAATGCGAAAGAGTGCGATCACAGACAAAGTGACAGCAAGATTTTTTTTTATAGAAGAGGGGGCAAACGAGCAAGTGGGTCACCCGATGGAAAATAATCACATCCGCCCACGGACATTTGCAACACTAGGAGTATCACAGATGCGCTGCCGACCTTTAAGGAATGAGTAGGCTCTTTTTGAGATAGTACTACCGTTGTATACAGATCGAGATAATTATATTATCGCTATGCTCGTGTATGTGAGTAAATACCTAAATAAAAGCATTCCATTAGCACAGTATTAAGAATTCTACCTACCAGTAGTCCAATTCCTTTGTTCTTGAATTCATGCCGACATTTTATATACCTACTCACGGCAAGTCAGTCAAGGGTCAGGGTTGTCAAATAATA
>NJDD01002292.1:37233-54646 GCA_002245505.1 Calephelis nemesis
TCAAAAAGAGTATAGCAAATTAATATACTGAAATTAGTATAACAAATATTTATTCATTGATCAGCAACAGGGAAATAATTAAAAAAAAATTAGCATTAAAAAGTGTACACAAAATTACTACTAGATGGTAATTCTTGTGTATAAATAAACCGAACCAAACAAACAAAACGTTCCTATTACACATAAGGACACAGAAAATAGTTTTTCGTGTTTATTCAAAAAAGTGTGTTTTTTAGTTAATACCTCTTTAGATCTATCTGAGTGTGCGAAACATGATAGTTTCAACCACTGCAGCAGTAGAATGAAAGTTTCTTATACTTCTGCAAACGGTAGACAATGGTAAGGAGAAAAACATTAAAATAAAATACCAGTTGAATTCATTTTTAGTCTCAATACAGATTTTTGGAAGATTCAAATTATATCGGCTTCTTTTACGACGAAAAATTTTATCTTTCCATTTCTGCGTAATTGGGATATTAATTCAAATTGGATTCCTTACCAGATATCTTTTAAAGTTGTTTCACAAGAAGAAATCTTTTAGAGTTCGTGCTTGAAATTCTATAACATTTATAATATACTTTTTAAATGATTATGAACGTAGAATTCTGAGAGATCTATATTTTAAAGATGCATTATGTTATCTATGTGTTGGCAATCATGAATGTATCGAGTGTATTACTACTTATTATACCTAGTTATTTCATGTTGGCAATCATGAATATTTCGAGTGTATTACTTATTAAAAAGTAGTACCTTCACGCCCATATCCCCGAAGAGGTAGGCAGAGGCACAACCAGGGCACCCACGACTAGCCGAAGACACTAAGTCCCACAATGTGATAGGTGGCAAGCCTATCGCCAACCGGGCACATTTCCAATCCCGACCAACATTTTTTTATTAGAAAATTGGAAAAATCCAATTTTGGGTTGGCCGACCCGGGATTCGAACCCGGGACCTCGTGCAGTCAAGGCCAACACCCGGACCGCTAGACCACAGAGGCGATTAACTTATTACTTATTATACTAAATTATATCATGTTGTCTTAGTTGTACATCGGATTGTATTTATTAATCAAGTATTTATTTTAGCTATTATTTAAACTGTGTTTTTGTCATAAAGTAATTGCCGGTTCTGATATTGTTAATTTAATTATCTGAATATCCGCTTGAATGTCATGTTGACCGCTAAAAGAAGTATTGATGTCGACTGAAAAACTTTCTAAATAGTTTCCATAGACTATACACTTACACTAGAGAATAGTTTCGTTGTGGCAGTTGGTCCACATTCGTCGTATAATTTTGAATCAGTAAATATATTTGAAGATATAAGCAAGATTTGTTTTATTGGAAGACTTCAACATATGTTTCTAATGTTTCATCTTTAATGATAAAGATATCAAACAGGCATGTAGCTCTGATTTTCATTTTTGACGTCTCTGTGTCGCCTCTGTGGTCTAGCGGTTCAGTTGTTGGACTTGACTGCTTGAGGTCCCGCGTTCGAATCCCGGGTCGGCCAACAAAAAGAAAACTGGATTTTTTCAATTTTCTAACAAAAAAAAAGTTGCTCGGGATTGGAAATGTGCCCGGTTGGCGATAGGCTTGCCACCTATCACATTGTGGGACTTAGTGTCTTCGGCTAGTCATGAGTGCCCTGGTTGTGCCTCTGCCTTACTCTTCGGGGATATGAGCGTGAAGATACTTAAATCCACCTGTACCCTCTCGACCTGAACATGACACTCTCATTATTTCGGTAGAAAAAGGTAAAGCGGTTTAAACGATCAAGTTGCTGCTCAGCGTTTTACCAGCAGTAGTCTAGTTGGTAATGACCCAGGCTGGAAGGCAGATTGTCTTTTCTGTAGATAGGATCCGGACCAACACGATGAAAATAAATGATGCGTACCTATCTTATAGCCTAAATCTCAGACTATGATGTGCATGTTTACTGGCTGGTTTATCCTTCCAAGTAAAACATGAAAATAATGAGCACTATCATTACAACGGAAATAATAACAAAAGCAGTGGTAAAAAACACTAAATAAGTAGTAACAGTCACGGAGCTAGTGATAAATACACCAACGCTCATTTCTTATGTGATTTTTGACAGAAAAAGCAATTGGCTTTTGCTGATTTTTTTTTGAATATTGCCCGGAGAGAGGGAAAACATTATTATTACATCAGAATTAAAAACGCCCTTTATCCGTGTGTTATTGGAAAAATAGTATCTAATATTTTTAAATAATATCTGGAGTCTCATCACATATTTTCGTTGAATAACTTCACAGATTTCTCTTTCGAGGGCTCGTCGCTTGGGACCTGACCTATTGACTTTTATTAGTTGGACTCTAGATAAACTTGATAAAACTGACTCTACAAAATTCGATTGGTTTATCTAAAAGAAGTATATATCTATACTATTATTATAGCTGAAGAGTTCGTTTGTTTTGTTTGCTTGCTTGAACGAGCTAATCTTAGGAATTTACTCCTTGAACTTATGTACCAATATAAGACTTGCCTTTTTAATCCCTTGGTCGAGTTACTAATAAAATTAGAAAAATATTTTTTTTAATTAATGTTGTCTGGGATTGGATATGTGCCTAATTGACGATAAACTTGCTACTAATCTCATTCTGGGACTTAGTGTCTTCGGCTAGTCGTGGGTTTTCTGGTTGTGAAGAAGATTATGACTTTTTCGAAAAATTAATACTTCCGATATTTAATATTACTTTAATCGAAAAACCGACCCACTTTACGACCTTCTCTTTAAAGAAGTGGTAGCAAAAGGGGACGTAAGACGAATATTTTCTTTTCTTTATTACAAGGATGGTAAGTGTGATTGATAACAATGAGGTTGGCATGTCAGTGAACAAAACCCTATAAAACATTGAAATAGAGAGGCAATAGATGGTAAATGATCACCGCCGCCCACGGATTTCCACAACACAAATTTAAACTTCATGGAATTACATATTATCATGCCTTCATAACAGATGTAAAATAAGCCTTTATTTTGCTAATTCCGCGTAAGCAGTGTAACTGTTGTGACAAATATTCCTCCAAACGACACAGAATGTGACAAGCCTAACTGACGTTCCCACCACCCACCTCCGCGACCAGAACACGAATATAGGAAGAGTTCGGTTTAGGTTTGCCACATTCTGTGTCGTTTGGAGGAATATTTGCTACAACAGTTACACTGTTTACGCGGAATTAGCAAAATAAAGGCTTATTTTACATCTGTTATAATGGATTTCCGCAAAGTAACGCCTGATTCAATAAAAAAATGCCTACATAAAACCAAAAGTAGCTTAGACATTGTTGCAGTAAAAATTCTCTGTTTTTTATCGGGAATTAAGACATAAATAATTTTCAAATGTCGATAAAGCCGTTTCAAGGGATTGCGAGAAATAACACCGTGTCAAATCCTACTAATGTTATAAAAGTGAATGTTTGTATGTTTGTTTGTTACTACTTCACGCAAAAACTGCTAAACCAATTTTCATGAAATTTGGCACAAACACAGAGGTTAACTTGGATTAAAACATGGGATTGTTTTTATCACGTAAAAATATTGCTTTGGGACCATTAACCACGCGAGCAATGCCGCGGACAACTGCTAGTAACTTTGTATACTAAGACTATTGAGTTTAATAGTTTCTTTCATAATGGAGTTACTAAAACGCATAATGAAGTTTCACCAAGCTCCGAGGATGGGAACAATTCATCACCTCTACGGCAAACTTACGAATCTGCAGTTTTTGTAAATTTGACATTTCTATTAAAAATAACACCTTATGTTGTACTACATGTGGTGTAAAATTTTCAAAATTCTATCTCTAACGGTTATAGAAAACTCATAGTGCTAATCTCACTTTTTTTGTTGATACACCCATAATAAACTTACGAAACTGATATCAGTTGTTTTTGCGTAGTAGGAAATGTAAAGTCCGAAAAAAATGCACCACAGTCAACCTACGAATCTGTTAAAACTCTGTATCGATAACCTAATCCCAAAATATTACCATTCTTTTCATAAAAGCCTGCCAGATTCCGAAGCTAGTGAAAATCTATTGCCTAAATCAGTTGCTAAAGAAGAAGAGGAAATGTAATGCGTAACTACAATTCCTCTTTATGTTCAGCATCACAAGTATGAAATTACAATCTTTAAGAGCTTTTTTCTACGATTTCCTCTTACTTTGATAGTTTTATGAAAGTCTCAACTAGTCGAGCTTTTGTCTCAAATAAATAGGTACAATTATTTGTACAAATTACAGGGCCATTAGTTTGATCAGTTTAGCATCAAAATTGTATGGAAAAATAGTTGAAAGGAGGATGCAAGGGATGTCCGATGGAACATTGTGGGATGCTCAAGGCAGTTTCAGAAAGAGGATGTATGGATCAAGTGTTTTCACTCCGCAACATTGTAGAGAAGCATCTGGCTGTGGGTCAGAGGGTTTTCTGCGGTTTTGTGGATCTCGAAAAAGCGTTTGATAGGGTTGTACGTAAGGAACTTTGGAACACTTTGCCAGATTATGGAGTCGGGTCCCTGCTGCTTACGGTGCAATCAATGTATTTAGACTGTAAAGCGTGCGTGCGGGTGAATGGCAACATATCGCCATGGTTTTATGTTAATATTGGTGTCAAGCAGGGTTGTGTGTTGTCAGTACGGTTGTTTATCTTATATCCGGACAAATGTCTTCAAAGGTAAAGATCATTGAATGTGGGAATGCGTATGGGTGACCAAGTGGTGAACTGTTTGCTTATAAGATGATGCTGTACTTTTGGGCTACACCATTTGAGCTGCAAACACTGGTCACAGTTATGAAAGAAGATTGTAAAGAAAGGGGTATACATTTAAATGCGATGAAAGCCAGAACAATGGTGTTTGAAAGAGACGTAGCCAGAACGGATGTAAGAGTTTTGGTTGATGATGTAGTGCTGGAACAAGTAAATGAAATTGTATATCTTGGTTGTGCTTTTAGCAGAGATGGAAGGTACACCGCGGATGTAAAGAGGAGAGTGAGTGCAGGGAATAGTGTGAATGGAGCGTTGGGTAAGCTATTCCAAAGCGAGGTTTTGAGTCAAAAAGCTAGCCTCGCTTTGCGTAATTCTGTGCTTATCCCAACGTTATTGTATGGAAGCGAGAGTTGAGTATGTCAGAAATAGCATGAAAGTAGGATAAATGCGGTTGAAATGAGAGCACTACGGAAAATCTGTGGTGTAACGCTTGCTGACCGCATTCGTAACAATGAGATTCGAGAAAGAGTGGGATTGAAAGGAAGTGTTGATTTTAAAATGCGAAAGGGCATGCTCCGCTGGTTCGGTCATGTGGAAAGTATGACAGATGAAAGATTGACAAAGCAGATATACAATGCGAATGTGGATGGATGTAGGTAACCGGGGAGACCAAGGCTGACATTTCACGATCAGATCAATCGAATATTATCCGAGGGTGGTGTCTAGAGTCTCGGAAACCAGCGTGTTTGTATGAAAAGGGTAATGAATGTGAAGGAAGCAAGACAGGTTTGTCAGGATCGTGAGGTCTGGCACTCGATACTCTCTGCCTCTCTTAATCAACATGTTTCAGAAAAAATCAAGTGATTTCACATAATTATGTTTGTAGTATTAGTAGAGTAATAATAAAATATGTATACAAATAATTACATACAGAGGCATATATATGTAATTATTTGTATACATATTTTATTGTTACTCTACTAATACTACAAACATAATTATGTGAAATCACTTGATTTTTTCTGAAACATGTTGATTCAGGAACCTATTTTTCTCTTTTTTATTTTTATTTTTTATTTTTACTTTAAAAGGCGTTATTTATCTTAAAAGAAAAATCAAGTCTTTTAAAGGGAACATAAATGTTATTATAAAATCATCAATGTATTATTCTTATACTACAAGAATAACCAAATAAATGTATTTTCGTTACTTTACACCTTCATACATGCGAGTTCAAAGGTCTTATATTGCGCTTTAGCAAACTTACGAAACTGGTACTTTCGTTAGTTTACCAAAATATTTACCTAATAGTTTTCTTTTGAAATCACGAATCTACCACATTCGTAAGTTTGCTAAAGTGTAATTAATATAAGACCTTTGAACTCCCACGTATGAAGGTGTAAAGTAACGAATATGCATTTATTTGAGATGCGTGTTATTTAAGTATTATCCATTCATGGTGAATAAAAACAGCCGGATTTTGAAACTAAAATTTATCACCAAAATTATTACATCCCTCTCTTAAAAATAAATATCGTCTATCTAAAGTTTCAAAACGCTCCCCTGTAAAATTTGTTTTTTGCAGTTTCGTAAGTTTACCGTAAAGGTGACGAATTCAACTATAATATAAACTTTAATATACGTACTCGCTAATCACCTCTGTGGTCTACTGGTCCAGGTGCTGGACATGACTTCATGAAGTCTCGGATTCGAATCCCGGGTTGGGCATCAAAGAGAAAATGTGTTTATTTCTATTTTTAAAATTTTTTAATAAAAAAAATGTTGCTCGGTATTGGATCGGTTGGCAATAGGCTTGCCTCCTATAACTTTGTTAAACTTAGTCTATTCGGCTAGTCGTGGGTGCCCTGGTTGTGCCTCTGCCTTATTCTTCGGGGATACGGGCGTGAAGTTTTTTTTATATACGTACTAGAGAATAATTTTACAGTTATTTAACCTGGGCATCAACCCCAAGCAGGCACGTGCGAAATAATTTTATTACAAGATTTACACCACGTTTAATGGTTGGAGGTAGAAAGTTGTCGTACTAACGAGATAAAAGGGCCGCCATATTAGAGTTACGGCTAAATTTATTTAATTTTATCGTTGGAGCTGTTGAAGAAAAATGTTTTTAAAATTAATAAAAGCTATTTTTAGATTAATTTTAAGATTTAATTAATTTTTACATTTTCACCGTGTTGGTCCGGGCTCCTTTGTAGAATAGACCATCTGCCTTCCTGCCAGGCAGCTCGTAAAAGGCGAGCATAGGCTCGCCATCACCAGCACCGTGATATCTTAATAGGTAGTAGAGTTTCGCAGCGACTCACCCGGATTGGTACCACCGCCTTACCTATTCCTGCCACCATAACGTCAATGCTTGCTGTTGACGTGTTCTGGTTGGAGTGTAAGGTAGCCGGTATACTGACTTTTGCTCGAGGCCTTACATCCCGGCCTCAGGTTGGCAACGCATCAATACCACCTTGGTGTCCCTAGGTGACGTGAATTTCTTACCATCAGGAAATCCGTCTGCTTGTTTGCCTTCCAATGTTATAAAAAAAATTAAAAGTTATTTTTTAGAAGTGGTGATTTTTTCAAGACTGATGTTGAAGTTCAGTTGGAAAATTAAGTACATTAAGATGTCTTCGCCAATTGGAGCGGATGATAAATGGGACAAGAACCAAAGTATACGTCTACTATGTAATTTTAGTACATTTTCAAGCCTATATCCCCGAAGAAGTTGGCAGAGGCACAACTTATCAAAGACGCTAAGCGCCACAATGTGACAGGTGGCAAGCCTCTCGCCATTCGGTAACAAATCCAATCACGAGAAATGATATTTTTCATAAAAAAATCAAAACAGAATTTTTCTATTTTCTTATAGCCCGACCTGGAGATCGAACTTGATATCTCAAGAAGTCAAGTTCGATGCCGGACCAGTAGACAACAAAAACGAAAATGTCAGTGGTTTAAAATTTGCACCTCTGCATAACTCTACGGTGTACAGACCTTGATAGTAGGTATTGGATTTTGAAATTTAGGCACGTCGGTTCCAACAGTTAATTTATGGTAATTATTATAATTACAGCTAGAACAATCCTCAACCACTCTGAACGTGATCAGAATAGTAATGGACGTCACCAAATCTCGCTTTCAAACGTTAACTGCTTTTTAATAGTGCGTTGCCAATCTGAGACTGTTGAGAATATGTGTTAAATTGTAGATATCCTATCCTGCAAACTGTGACAGGACAATAGCTGGTATCCAATAGTGAGAACCGATGTAATTGTGGCAAAATTAAATCAAAGTGAGAAATCAAAGGAGTTTTGGCACCATCAACAGAAAAGATGGTCGCAGTTGTTTCATAATTATTGGATTTCGCATCTATATTGATTGAAATTAGTCAATTTTGGTGGCATTTTGTACATTTTTGTTCAGTGAAAGTGCACAAATGAAATAATCATGAAGAAATCAGCGGATAGTGTATATCCTCGTTTCCGCCAAATCTCACTTTATGAGCTTGAGTAAAGAGGCCACCGCTTTACCCAAGACCATGACATGACTTACAGACGACTTATGACTTATGACTAAGTATAATTGAATCTAGATTTTGATAAATTTGATTCAAATTTCTACTCGACTGATGGCAAAATACTAACGTGAATGCCAAAACCTAAGGAAAGAAAGGAAGAAAATCGGCTGTGTCCGTCAGAGCATCCGATAGTATGTTTCGAACTTCATGGTCATGTCCGCGACTTACGTTCGATAGTGTTCACGGCTCGGTGTACTTTAATTATCTAGATACTTTACAAGGCTCTAAGTCACGCCCGTCAGCCGCTTCCGATAACATGTTTCCAACTTCAAGGTCACGTCCGATAGTTTTCACGGCTCGGTATACGTTATTTATCTAGACACTTTAGAAGCCGCGCCCGTCAGCCGCTTCTGATATTATGTTTCCAACTGACCGACTGACTTGACCGCCTCGTTGGTCGAGTGGCTAGCGTACACGCCTAACTACATCGACCAACTGCGAGGCCCAGGTTCGATTCCCGACGGGGGCAGGCATTTGTGTGATGAACATTTAGATGTCTGCATTTCCGGGTCTGGGTGTTTATTAAATATATTCTGGTATCTATTTAAGTATATATATGTATTACTATTGTTGACTAACACCCATAACACAAGCTTAAAATTTGCTTACTTTGGGGTTAGATTCAATTGGTGTGATTTGTCCAGGGATATTTGTTTGTTTATTTATTAACTTCAAGGTCTCGTCCGAAACTTACGTCCGATAGTTTTCAGGTCTCAGTGTACTTTCATATCTAGATACCATGTAAGTTGCGGCTATAAATATATTTCTAGTTTGAAGCTGGTTTAAAAAATGCTACCTCTAGTGATTTTATTATCTAGCACCTACGAATTAAAATTATGCTAAGTCACGTTCTAAAATGCTTCATTCATAATCATTGCCGTAACTTTAAAGCCGACATAATTCGACATTAAGGAGTGTTATTAAAGCGGGAGTCTATTTGTTTGTTTGTTATTTCATAGAAGCGCTATTATAACATTATGTTTAAAAATAATGATGAGTCTGGAGGCTAACAAACACTACTTTTTATCCCAATATCTAAACAGTTTTCCGCAAACCAGCTGAGTAGTCTTATTTAATACTAGGTGTTGACCGCGTGGTTAATGGTCCCACAGGAAGATTTTTCGGCACTAAAACTATCCTATGTGTTAATCCTAGTTAAACTCTACATATGTGCAAAAATTCATGAAAATCGGTTTTGGCAGTTTTTGCGTGAAGGAGTAACAAATACACAAACAATATACAAACTTTCGCATTTATAATACCAGCTGTTGCCCGCGGCACTGCTCGCGCGTTTAATTATCCCACAGGATTTTTTCTGGATAAAACTACTGTATTTGTTAATCCAAGTTACCCTCTATGAGTGTGACAAATTTTATGAATATAGGTTTAGCAGTTTTTGCGCAAAGAAGTAACAAACAAATATTATACAAACTTTCTCATGAGATTAGTAGGATATGTGCATAGCCACGGCAACAACTAGTAAAGTTTTAAAACTATCAAACTTCATTAAAATGTATCATCATTATGAACTCAAGAGAGAGAAATCACTAAACTGAAGAGAATATTATGATCCGAGGATTACAATTTTAACGACATGATATTGGATACAACAAAGTTGCTTCAGAGTTGACAATGTCGCTTGTAGAGTTCAAATCTACGCGTCATAATTATGGGAGATTATTTGCCAATCTTAGTCTAAACTGCGGACGCTAAGTAAGTTAGATTTGTTCTGCCAATAAGAAGTTCTAATGCCACATAAAAAATACTCAAATTAAAAACCTCGTCCTTTAAATTTTAAAAAAATTAAAGTTTCAAAATTGAGTGAAAATAATTGAACGGTTTTAAGGTACTTTTTTCCTGTTGTAGGTATGTCGTTGTCTTGTGGTCAAGGATGATTCCTTCCGATTCAGAACGTGATAGTCATTAAGAGGGCAGGAATAGGTAAGACGGTGAATCCGCATCTGGACAAGCTGCAGCACGGCACTCTACCACCAGTGGTTTATTTGGTAATGATTTTGCTCGCCGTTTAAGAGCTTTTTATCGCCTCTATGATCTAGTGGCCCGGCGTGGGACTTGACTCGTTGAGGTCTCCTATTCAACCCTCAGGTCGGGCAACAAAAAATAGAATATATATAATATAAATAAATAATTATATTTTCAATGTTGTAGTAAAAATAACGTTACCCGGAAAATCCCGGGTGCCCGGGATATGTGCCCAGCTAGCGATAGGCTTGCCAGCTATCACATTGTGGGACTCATGAGTGTCTTCGGCTAGTCGTGGGTACCCTGGTTTTCCGCCTAACCCTTCAGGGATATGGACGTGAACATACTTTATTTGGAGATGCCCAGCAGGATGGCAGATAGTATAATCTACACAGAAGACCCAGACAAACACGGGGAACACATTTGTATTATTTGTATTTTTAAAAGTCTTATAACCACTTTATATTACAAATAATTGAACATTTTTTTATCGTAACACAAAATACTTTCACTTAAAGAATTACTTGTTCTAATGCAGATCATCCATCTATTTTCTGATTTTATAGTTTCCTCCAGTTCTTCTATTTTAATGATTTTGAGAGACATTAATCTGCATTTTACGATACTAATTAATGAGAGTTTCAGTAAATAGTGTTAAAGGTGTTACGTAACTTTGTCATTAATGTGCTATTTCCTTCCTTCATTAATTTTTAACAGCACCGATTATTTTCGAGCTTCTGTTTTATTTACTCATTGCAAAGGTTTGTACAAAATGTATTGATTTACTTAATATTTTTAGGGCTCCCAACCTATCCGAAAGGACAAAATGGAACCCTCATTTTTTATCCGTGAGCCTGTCTGTCAAGACCCTTTTTCTTAGGAACGCGTTGAGATTCAAACTTATCTCAAATACTTAGGTGTACTGACGGGTTGCATTCCGGGAGTGCCGGCAGAAGTGAAAACACGAATATTATTGCTTTTATTATCAGTATGAAAGTCTTATCATTTATGTGGTAGAATACAATATTAATTTGTTGCGCTATCGCACACAAACATGACAAAACGAACATTCGCGCCAGCGCTCTGTGCCGTCTTATTCGCGCAAGCGCCCTGCGCCGTCTTACGAATATTCGATCTGATCTGCACTTTGCAGTGAAGATTAGAGGTGGCAATAACATAGGTGTTAAAGCCCCTATGAAGTTAACAAGAAACACTAGAAAATCCGTCGAGCGTGGCCGTTAAATTAACTAGTTCTGTAGTTCAGTAGTAAGTATCTTCATGTCCACATCACTGAAGAGGTAGGTAGAGGCACAAACAAAGCACTCACGACTAGCCGAAGACACCAAGTCCCACAGTGTATAGGTGGCAATCCTATCATTAACCATGCACATATTCAATCCCGGGCAACGTTACTTTTCAGTAGAAAATTTTAAATATACATTTTTATGTTTTTCCCGACTCGGGAATCGAATCCAGGACCCGACGCCGGACCGCTAAACCACACAAAAAGCAATAGTTCAGTAGTAATGTGATTAATTTGGAGAAATTTTATTGTTAAGCTTTTTTTAATTTATAATATTGATGACAGGCATCATCTATCTCCATGGTAATATTGGTTTGCACAAACATCCTCTTACCCCAAATGCATTTACTCTCCTCTTTCCGTCGTAGGTAAAAATGAAAACAAAAGAGTGTTAAAAGGATCGCGTAAGTAACGAGCAGCAGCACTGATCTATCAAAAAGGATTCAGGTATATCATATTCACTAGAACAAAATGGTTTCCTTGAATTACATCTGTATGAAAGTACACTACTATCTAGATAGACAATAAAATGAATAATCCTGTTACGAAAGGCAATTACATGGTAGATTGCTGGGCTTAGAGCGGCCAATGGGTACGTACCAAGCGGCCACAAAATGTATACCTACTGCACGTGCCGCTAAGGTTGTACTTTACAAAACTTCTATTATTAGTTGAAGATCCGAACTTACATCGGCTTATACCGAGCTGATAAAAGAATAAAACTTTTTTATAATAAATTTGGTATTTTAGTAGTATTATTGGCTTACAGTATAGTATAGAAATGGCTTGCCTAAAAAAAATTTGGCAGAAAATTTTTAATTACTTTTAGAAAAAATATTTAACGAACACGTTCACATAAGGCTCTAAAAACAGCGAAACAGGGAAATCATTGACGTACTTGCTTATCACTGGCAGCAACGGCAACCCAACTTATCCATGTTGTATTTACTTTAGGTCAGGACAAATTTTTTGTATTATATTAATGATGCAAAATTCGATGTTTTTTTATATTTTGTCAAGTTTTTACGCAACTCATTTTTGATATATTTTTTAAATAAGTGAAATATACATATAAACCTTCCTCTTTAATCATTTTCTCTATTAAAAAAAACACATACAAAGCAAGCGACTTTGCTTTATACTATGAAGTGATATACATAAATGTTCCTTCTTTTGTCAGCTTAGTACAAGTCCACTTTAGTTGGGATAATAAATTATAACATATAATTAATTTTAGAAAAGTATCTGAATTTATTCGCGTGGAATACACTAGTTGTACGTTTGAGAGTTCATATTTTTATAAACTACCAGCACAAATCGGAATCGCGGCCAATCCGTCGAAAGAAAAGCTTGCCTTTCTTTAAACTTACTCATAACATTAGTTTCTTTGGTAGTTAAGATAGTTAGTTACAATTAAGTTTTTTCTATGTTTTTGGCAAACGAGCAAGTGGGTCACCTGATGGAGAGTAATCACCACCGCCTACGGACATTTGCAACACCAGGGTTATCACAAATGTGTTGCCAACAATTAAGGAATGAGTACGCTCTTTTCTTGAAGGTTCCTAAGTTATATAGGTACGTTTGGAAATTCCGCCTTCGATAAATGATTCCACAAAGGTTTTGTGCGGGGTAAAAAATGACATTGGAATTGCACAGTGCTACGAGTACAAGTAGATCGCCACGTATCAAGATGATGGACATTAAACTCTGACGCGATATCCGAAGATCTCAGCAGCAAGAATCAAACCAAACAACTCCTCGAAGCATTACGCATGATAGAAAATAAAAAGAAAAACTGTGTGTGTACTTATGTACACGCATTAGAAGTTGTACTTCTTCGGCGTAATAAGATAAAAATCTTTTTAAAAGTTTTATCTTTTGCCTTATTTTACATTTGTAGACAAAGAGACACTAACCATAGAAATAAAGAAATATTGGGAATACAGTTGTCAGTTCTCACGCAAACATACGTAGAGGTCCTTACTTTTACTTTGTTGGTACCTTTTTTTGAAAAACTAAAATGTTATCTATAGCTAACTTCATCATGTCGGTTTTTCGTGACGGTGTGCGCGCGCATCGTAAAAATTTACCCTCATCATTTTTTTCTAACGAGCCAAAAGAAGTATAACTTCAAAAATACATACTTTGATACCGAAACCATCGTGTTTGTATAAAAAGAATAATGAATGTGTAGGAAGCTAGGCAGCTCCACAAGGATCGTGATACTTGGCACTCGGCACTCTGGCTTACCTCCAAAAA
This sequence comes from Calephelis nemesis, assembly GCA_002245505.1. Taxonomy (NCBI): domain Eukaryota; kingdom Metazoa; phylum Arthropoda; class Insecta; order Lepidoptera; family Riodinidae; genus Calephelis; species Calephelis nemesis. Next base: position 51,098 of record NJDD01002292.1, read on the forward strand.
AGAGTAAAGACATATGTGTATTTTTTAGTATATAGTTTTTTCCTGAAATCGAACAATTTTTATAATCCCAGTTTGATTAGGAATATTTTATGTAATACTAGCCCACCGGCAAACATTGCTCTACAATATACATTGAAAAACAAACAATTGAGTCACTTAAGTGACATTTCTGTATAAAATCTTTGAATATTCTGCTATACTAACTTGAGTTTTATTTTTAAAATAAGAACTTTCTCCTGGAGAAAACTACGACAGCAAAAACTTATTACACAGACACATAGACATAGAAAGAGACATATTTGGAGACATAGATATATAAATAGATGTAATATTTAGACAAATTACAAAAATGACTGAAACAGTCAACTGTATTAATACAGACATGTTATTAAATCAAAACTGAAATAAATAAATTAAACATCCATATCCATAAAAACAGGTTTATATTTTTATCACACAAATACCTGGGTCTGGTGTGAATTATTATTTTAATTGAATTAAATAAAATACTCAACATTAATTTTAATCCATGTTACGTTACTTCAATTGATACGTAAGTTTTTAACTATATATATATACACTAGCGACCCGCCCTGGTTTCGCACGGTTATGAAATATACATATTAACCTACCTCTTCAATCACTTTATCTATTTAAAAAACTGCATCAAAATCCGTTGTGTAATTTTAAAAATTTAAGCATACAAAGGGACATAGGGACAGAGGAAGAGACTCTGTTTTACATTGTGTAGTGATATCGCACATCGCTGGCATTTTTAGCGAAATATGATGACAACGGATTCGATTCCTTTATAATATGAGTAATTCCGTATTAATGAGATAAATCCGAGAATTAACCGCCTTTGAAAAAAAAAGGAGGTTCTTAATTCGGCCGGTATTTTTTTTGTATGTACACAGATTTCGCTGAGGTTTCTGAACCCATTTATGGATTTTTTTTATGCGGAATAGTTTCGAATTGGTTTCATAAAAAAATCAGGTAGACCCATCTTTTTTTTATGTCATAAGCATTATTATCTACTTTTAACTATCCAATCCGATGTTTATTTTTATAAAATTAAATCGTATCAGCAATAAACTAAAAAGCATTAAAAACCTACGATAGTAAAAACCGACTTCAAAATTAAAAAGACAAAATAGTAAAGATTCATTAATAATTATATATAACCAATAATTAACCTAATAATTATGTTATTAGTAAGTATTAAATTGGCTTGGCACCGACTTCAAATTTTATTTCTTACTTTTTAATTTTGAAGTCGGTTTTTAACATAGTTATTTTCTTAAAAAAATGTACCAACCGATAAGAAATTAAATACGAGTAGTTCATGATATGTCATATACAGCTTAGTATTTATAAAGTCAATAAGTTGAAGCTGATCATAATATTTGAATTATACTACGCTATTCATCGTCACAATAATCTTAGGAACAATATAAAGTAGGTTGTATTATACAAAAAATGGGCAGCCATGAAACTTCTTCCAGTTTATATAGCGGCAACTCAAAGAGAACAGCTTCAAACATATACGAGGAAAATGGTCGTTGTGTAAAATTTCACAGAGGGTTTTACAACAGATACGTGTACACAGGATTTAAGAAATTTTTTCAAATAGAGCTGTTTACTAAGTGTTATTTTTTACTGCCTGAACCAGTATTTTTAGACTAAACACGGGGTGTTTAGATTGATCCCATATTATGTTAACTATTAGTTCATAGTCTGTTTAAGAAATGCTATTTTATTGCTAGAACCAGTTTTCTTTAATTGAACTCGAGGTTTTTAAAGTGCTCCCATATTAAGGCCCCATACTCAGTCAGCCAGAAGAGCCAATCACCGCGCTCCCCCGTTCCATGATTACTTTGAACAATGGCGCTCTAAAGTAAACGTCTTAAGCGACAAATCACTATTTTTGACACTATAAAAGTAATTTGAAAAAAAGTATAAAAACTGAAACACTTATATTTTAGGTATAGTACTTACCTATGTTTATGTTGAATCTGGTGTCGATATTTTCACAATTGAAGTAGACAGAAAGCAAAATCTTTCAAAAAAGCGTTAACTTTTTGATTTTTTTCTATCTTTTTCTAAGTGAAATGAATCGTGTTTTGGAAACACTAGTCTAGTAAAGCATATTTATGTCAATCTTATTTATTTTTGTCAGCAAGATCCATGATTGCTTTGTATGAAAAAAAATAAACGCGGACGTATTTTAGCGTATATGGCCCCTTAAGTGAACCAAGATACAATACGTCTATGTTCATAGTCCATTGTTCGTGATCTATAGTTGTGGGTGTCTTGGATAAGGCTACATCTATAGACCTTCTATTTTATGGTCTATGGAGGTCAGGCGATGATAATATTCAGGATTAGAGTTTACTCAGCTTTCCCGTGTAGAACATATGCTTTCGTACAAAATCTTAGTCAGGGCATATACATTGTAAACTAGCTTCACTCACGGGTGTACCCGCGTACCAAGTTACATTTTTTTATAAATTGTAGTCTATATGTTATTTTAAACCATATTCTTGTAAAGTTTAATCCAAATCCGTTCAGTGGTATGTGCGTCAGAAAGTAACAAATGTTCATTAACTTTCAGAAGCTTTTGCATTTATATAATAAATACTAACTGTTTCGCCCGTTCAGTTTATATGAGAAAACTCAAAATGTTGTTTTTACCAGTTTTCTCACAATCGAACAGGATAAAAAGTGTCCTATATCCTTCCCCGGTACTAAACTACCTCCCCACCAATTTTCAGCCTAATCAGTTTAGCCGTTCTTGACTTAAAAATAGCGAAGCTAACACTACTTCCTTTTATACATATTGGTAGTGGGTACTAGCTGACCCGATAGGTATTCTGTAGTAGTTTCTCTATTAATATAGAATTTTTGATCCACTTAAGTTGCATATTTTTTTCATAAGAACCTTCTTCTGAAACGTTTTTGTATATCACCTTACGAATGCTGTGTTTTAAAAATGAATGCTTATTCACATTTTGACTTGCACTTAGCCAATCTTCCAAAGTGCCTACAATCTTTTCGTTAAGGTTAGATTCGCTTCTTGTATGTATTGCACTTAATAATGCGCATAATATCAAAGACAAGATAATATTCAAATTGAAGTCAATTTTAACCAATTTTACTTCGGATAAATTCTGTTGATCTTCACAGTTGAATTCTGAAACTCCAGTTTGAAGTCGTATAGAAGTCGAGAATTGAGCTAAAACTTTCTGAACGAGCGTAGAGCACAGAAATGAATGGATTATTAGTTTCAAAAACACTATGTCCCAAATTTCCTGCGAAGTCATCCAACCATGAAGACGAACTTTCAAGTATCTTTACGAACTTTAATATTATATACACATATATGTAATGGGATTTCAATTATGTTTCTAAGTAAAAAGGTTAAAGGAGGAGATAAAACCCCATCTTTCCTAAATACCTTCAAACCTTTTATAGGATTAGACTTCGAAATAACTTTCACAAAATACATTAAGTAAAATAAATTTGGATATCGAAATAAAAAAAAAAAAA
>NJDD01002293.1:11508-63215 GCA_002245505.1 Calephelis nemesis
ATGATTCTGCAGCACTAGGGGATGAGCTGAGAGCTTTAGTAGTTTCCGCTGCAATGCCACTGAAGAATTTTTCAAACTCTGTAGCTACATTTAAATCTTCTTCAATGAAAATGAAAACATGGCTATAGTTCTTATGTGTTAGAATATAATGTGCAGTATGATTTAATTTTATTTTTGTTTGATAAGGTATACCTACCTACCTAGTAATTCAGTAAATATTTCCAGATCAAAACTTAAAAACCGGATTGTACCCACGACTAGCAAAAGACACTGAGTACTGAGTACTGAGTCCCATAATGTGGCAAACCTAGCGAACTTTCCAATCACAGGGAACGTTGTTTTCATTTGGAAATTGAAAGAACGCATTTGCTTTTGTTGTCAGTTAGGAAGTCAAATCCAACACCGGGCCGCTCGACCATAAAGACGATATCAATATAAAATGTATAATCAATATAAGCCTACCTTTCTTCTTATCGTGAAAAATGACAATACGTTTTTGAAACTAATTTAAAAAAAAATAACCTTACTCGTACCTATCAATTATTTTCTCATATAATTTTTTGAGATATAGAAGAAAAAAAATGTATTGTTTTAAGTAAGCACATACATTTGTTTATTAAACTTATTTGTCTTAGTTATTATATTTTTGAGAAATGAAATATTTATGATTTGAAAAATTTTAAGTGCTAACATTATCCAGAGTTACACGGCTTATTTTTTTAAGATTGTAGATACAGTTAAAACTTAACGATCCCGGATTGAAGTACATATCCAAATTAAAATTGATAGGTTAGATGACCTACCAAGAAATAACATTGATTTTATATTAGGGCTCTATGCCAAAATACTTGCATTTTTGGCACATGTTAATATGAATCTATACTTTTTATGGAAGAAGAAAGAAATGTTAAGCATTTTGTAGTATGAACTTGGTTTCCTGTCGACCTTAAATATTGTTTGTCAAAAAAAAAAATGTTATGTTCACCACACATTTTTAAATATTTGGGACAGATTACATCAGTGCACATATATGTATATCCCGCATATACATATATTCCGTACCTCTGTGAACTCATATTTTATATATTCATATATACATATTACATACAACTAAACAATACTTTGTTACAAATGTACTATAGTTGTAGCTCCCGATTGAGCTATTTCGTCATTCCGGGCCAGATAATATTTGCCGCATTTTGCGTTTTTTCCACAGATAGTGTTATTTGAACCTATAAAAAGACTTATTTTCCCTGTCGGTATTAAAGAAACAATATAAGTTTCGTTTTAATATATTTATCAAAAAAAATTGAAAACTAACTTGAACTTACCAAAAAACTTAATTTTGGCATTTGCCCGGTTTACCCCAACCTCCCCCCCCCATACTTGAGGCGCTTATTTTGTATCCACAAGATTTGTTTATGTTTCAATAAATCTAATGATCGTCAAATAAACTGCTGAATTTTGCTGTGAGGAGATAGTAGAAAGATATTCAAACATAACGCGATTCGTAATTCTTAGAAACTTGATGGTTCTGTTTACTTAATAAAAGAGTGCTGATACTACGACCTACTTTAATTAAATTATACTGTAAGAAGTTTTCTTTACAATATAACAACGATAACGATATTCAACACAAGCCATTGCCGGTGAATTTATTCGTACGGCATTTTTTCCGTTAAAGATTTCCACTATTGCTTTACAAATTTTAATCAAATGTGTCTGGAGTTTTAGTTCTGTCTACAAATTTTATTTATCTAAAAAAAATTCTGATGCTGAAAGTTTTAAACTGATTTAACGTAATTACTTTTTCTGGAAAATAAAATTTTGATGTGATAACAAAGCGGTGCTAGTTTATGTTCTATAAAAAAATCTTACTGTTGGTTTTACTAGTTTTATCTGTTAATGTTTTGATTTTTTTTTCTTTTTAACGAATTCAATAACTGTTGTTATTAAAATATGCATATATTTAAATATACTAAAACATATAATTCAACGTAGTTTTATTTATGGGTGTTGAGTTAAATAAAAATAAATAAAAAATCCTGTCTTCATCCGCATGTTAATGCTAAGAGAATTGAGGTTTATCCTAACTATGACGACGACGCCAACTGGATAGCAAGATCGGGCATTCAAAACACATATTTTATAAACTGAGCTTATGTTTTTTTACTTTTGTAATGTACTCATATAATTTCTACTATTTTTTCATTCGTCAATCAATGTTTTAATACGCATGGTTTTATAATTTATATATACATACATACATAGTCTTGCGCTTGGACTGTATTTTATGTTGATTTAATTGCTTATATTTTAAGCTGCTAACATATAGTAAATAATAAGATTGAGTAATATCTGAAAGTCTGAAGCATTATTTGAATGACTGTCAGGTATACCGATATTAAGTTATACAATTTACAGTAAATTAATAATAATGAGTAATTTTTCCCTCGTGTTGTTCCGAGCTCCTTTGTAGAATAGACCGTCTGCCTTCCTTACCAGGCAGCTCGTAAAAGGCGAGCATAGGCTCTCCGTCACTAACACCGTGACATCTGACTGGGTGGTAGAGTTTAGCAACGACTGCCCGGATTGGTACCACTTACTTATTCCTGCCGCCATAACGTCATGACGTGTTTCGTGCCGGAGGGTAAGGTAGCCAGTAAACTTACTTTTGCTTGAGGCTAACATCCCGACCTCGGGTTGGCAACGCACCATTACCACCTTTGGTGTTTATACGTGGCGTTAATTTCTTAACATCAGGAAGTCCGTCTGCTTGTTTGCCTTCCAATATCATAAAAAAATAGCAAATTAAGGCTGACGTTGAAAGAGATGTAGAAAATAACTATTCCCATTTTATTTCGTAAGTAAAATAAATACAGAATATTCTTTTATAAAACTATTAGTTCATGTAATTTACTTCTAAAGTTTTTATCGGTAGTTTATACATTGGTCGTCGTCATGTGGATGATTCCATAAAATATAGATACCTAGTATACGTGTACAGTCTGCTCTACTTACGCATTTTATCATGTTCAGAATGAGACAAATACATGTTCGCTACTCTTCTAACATACTAGCGATTCTCCGCAGATAGCCGATTAAAAATCGATGTTGCACGAAACGCAAGTTCAGGACAGAGAATTCGTTGTTGTTCATGTTGTTCCATTCTCCCCACCGATCACGCTTTCGCCAAGGCGCAGTCAAGTGTCAACAACTCCATATTCAACGTTTGACTTTAGTCCGAGTCTCAAGCAGTTGTCATTGTGCTAATTACACCACGCTGTTGACAAAAATAGCACTTAAATTTCTTTTCTGTGGCAAAGTATCTACATTAAAATGAGCAAATTACGTTCAGGTGTAAAATAGAAGAGTGGCAGCGGACAGTCTAATTGTTTTGAACTATAAACTGTGTAAAGACTTTACGAAACTGTTTAATTATTGTGTTATATTTCCCGTGAGATGTTGGGGGAAAGTTTTGGTTGAGAAATTGAATTTGATAGTCAATTGTGACTTATTGCGAATGTGTATTGAAACGTTCATCGCTATCCACGGGCGCTCTGCTATGCGCCACGATTTGATGCATTTTATCCGACATACATCCTCTGACCACTTTTGCGAAGGAAGACTTTAGTTTTTGATTCAGGTAAGATGTACTGTCATTTTTATTTTTTTGAGTACCTACATTGAGACGCTCATTAAATATAATGTGTAATATTTACATTTAACGTTTACAGTAAATTTTTTTAGAAACACAAACAATAACAAGTAATGTAATTAACAACCAACAAGAAATGCATGTCTCGTTATTGTTGTTTGAATTAAGAAATATTGACCCTGGTTTAGTAATATAACTATTCTCCAAACAGAGGATTTGCGTTCAAAGTCCATGGTCATTTACACCATTTTGTGCATTTATAATAATTAATTAGGTACATTTAGATTTGTCTGAAAACGCAAACATTTTACAATGATAAAAAACAATGTTAAAATTGGCCAACTGCATCTTTTTCAGTGTAGATTGTAAAATATTCTGCGGTATGCATACAATAGTTTTGCAAAAACACCTTTTTTTTCAAAAAACGATTTTACAAATATTTATATTAATTTAAATAGAATTGAAATTAAAAAGACATGTAAATAATTACATGATTGATTATTAAATATGATGTAAGTTAGAACTTAAGTACTTGTTTGTAATATGATGAAGAATAAATGATGATCAAAACTTTAGGTACGCTATGAAATAACGTGGCACACATTGTGGTGATCTGTGCTGATACTTTGTGTAAATTTTTTTGTTGGTCTGAGGTTACCACATAATTATTTGAATATGTGATAGGTGTACTTAAAGAAACTGCTATTGTAATTCCTGGGGCTGGGACTAAATTATTTTAAGTTAAGTTTAACAAAAATCCATTCCCAATTTTAATTATTGTTACCCTACTTAGGTATTGCGTTTCAAATCTACTGCCATTTGGTTTTTTTGGGATTTTCATTTTGGTTGAAACCTGTTTATTCTTACTTTACTCTTCATGTATCTACATATGTACAAAAACAATAACTAAGGTACAAAGAGAGATTGCTGTGCCTAGGTACTTATCTTGGCACATAAGAGACCTCTTTAGCAAAACGTATGAGGAAGTACGACACTATCTACAAAGAAAGGTTGATGTACCTACCTATATCGTACATAAGAGTTCGACTCATAACAATCATATTACGTGTTCATGCAAATTTAACAGTAAAAAATATAATAAAAATAGATAAGTACCTAGGTAGGTACGTGTAACACTTAACTATTTATACTAGCGAAATATGTGCTTCGCTATCCAGATTTTGCTACCTTACTTCTATCAAACAAAACTAAAAATATAGAGAGTAGGTACCTACCTACTTACCTACTCGTCTTTTCAAAACGGAATCAAATAAGTTAAAACGAACAGAGGCATGGCATTCAGTTAAAAGAATTTTCTTGTATTTAAGTAGGTACTTATATCGTACCAATCTACTGCTACCAATGCCACTATTCTGGCCAAAGACGTAGGTATCGCGTAGCCGGCCATAGATGTTGGGATGAAAGTACTTTTTGGTGGGTATACTCCTATTTTTAATAATGCTGCATTCTTTTTAATATTATGCCAGGTGGCAGAGAACATTCTGTGCAACAGCTTGCTAGTATTGGCACGACCGTTTAACCCATTCCTGTCGGCTCACTATTTCTGTGTTTCGTAGTGGAGGGTAGTCGGTAAACTTGCACACGTGGCCTAAGATTCCATTCGTAAGATTGTGAATCAACGTCTTAAGGCCATGGATCTCTTTAAGAGAGCCGCTTTTTTGTAGACCACTATTGGTATAACCTAGTATCACTAAAATTATATTATTAGCCAATTTTAAAAAAAGAGTTCTCAATTCGACTGTTCATTTTTATTTTATGTTTGTTACTCGATTACTCCGTCAATAGCCAACCGATTTTGATGGTTCTTTTTTTAGAAATGTCGGGGTCATGATTCCGAGGACCACTCCAACCGTATAAATTTTATAAAAATATATATTATATACCTAAGTATCAAATAGGTACCTAATGAAATAGTTGGATTCGGTTTTTCGAGTTTTACTGAGATAAATTATCAATAACCGCCGACGACCGACAAAACCTGCATTGCATGTTATGTAGCTAATAACAATATCGACCAATCTAAACAAGCATCGAAATCGATCCTTCCGTTCTAAAGTTATGATGTCTCAGACACGCACATAGATGTCCAACTTATGACACTCCTCGTTTTCTGCATAGAAATAAAAAAAATAAACCACAAATTATTTTTCTAGGAGCCGCGAACCTGTATTAGGGTTGTTGTGTCAGATCGCGTCCACTTAGTGGAGTTTGCAGGTTTGAGGTAGAATATAAAAATGTTCTAGATCTAGTACTGAATTAACGAATATTGTAACCCAGTCGTGGTATAGTCTATTTTAGGATTAAGCTAAGTTTTAGCCAAAATGTCTAGTGATTATTTTTTAATAATTAAAATAATCGAAATATGGCGATTTGACCAGTTTGCGTTCACAAAATCCAGATCGCGTCCACCCATGGACCAGTTTGCGTCCACCAACTTATAAAGGGGTTAAGGGGAGATTTTATTAAGAAAATTTATAGAAATGTTGGGTTTTAAGTCTTTCTTTATAAATACATATGTTCATGCCTAGTTCCTTACTGGGTTGGCAGAGAATATTGAGTACCAAGTGTCACTAGCTTCTTTCCCATTCATACCTTTTTTCAAACAAAGAAGTTAATTTTGGAGACTGTGATGGCAACAGTTGGCCCTGGGTTAAATTGCCAATGGAATATCAACTTAGGTCTCCCCGGTTAACTAAGTACGTCCTTCCAGTTTCGCAATGTATATCTGTACTGGCAATCTCTAATCTGCCATTCTTACAACGTGTACCAAACAACGGAACATGCTCTTACTCTATATTGTAACAAAATATTTATTTTTAATCTCACTCTTTCTCTGATCTTATTGTTACGATTGCCGCCAATTAAACTATCCCTGCAAAAAGCACTACCCGGATAAACAGATTCATTTATTTGCACCAGCGCTACGACGTCTACTAAATCTCTTGAATACCTACGTTATGACTACATCTCTTTCATGTGTTATTTTGGTTTCATTTTCATTCAAATGTAGATACGAATTTTTCTTTCCAATCCTCATTCATTAGTTCATTACTGTTTGCAGCTCAGATGATTTCTAGCCCAAAATTACATCATTGACTGTTTATATAAGGCAGGTAGTTTCCTTCAATTTTTACCTATCGTGTTCCCTCTTTCGTTGTTGATATGATCTTTTCCTTTTTTATTTTTTTAATGAAAACATCGTCATCCGGGATAGAACATGTGCCCGGTTGACAATAGGTTTGTCATTTAGCGCATTGTGGAACCAAGTATCTTAGGTTAATCGTACGTGCCCTAGTTGCACCTTTGTCAACTTTGGGGAGAACAAGCCTGAATATAAGTATATTATAGTATATTAGTCTTTATGTCGTTAAAATTTTCTCATATAGCTGCTTGTGTATAAGTGGAAGAAGGCAGAAACAGTTTAATGCACTTGTTTCCTTCCGGAGCGGTGGTGGGTACTAGTCCCGATGGGATTATATAATGCACTTTACCGACTACCACCTATCTATAACTGTCCGATTTAATTTTATAAATCAGTTACTTAAGATTTAGCATTTAAATAAACAAGTGGACGCAAACTGGTATATGGTACAATCCGTCCATCCAGTTTTGCGTCCAGGTAAATTTCGACATCTATATCTTTTTCTGTTACCATAATTATGTGGACGCAAATTGACTATTTTAATAAGCATAACAATAGTAGTAAAAACAAAATAAAACCCCATCCTCATAACATATTTCTTTATATGAAAATAAAGGATCAAGTTAGAAATAGTAAGATGAGTTCGCGTCCACCCTGGACGCAAACTGACTAATTCGTAAAATTAGTATACCAGTTCGCATCCACCTCATTTTCACCTTAAAAAATACAATAATCAATCAAAATCATCATTATTTTTATTCTTTTATTCATTTGCAAGGTCTAGGAACTAATAAAATCTTTAATTAAAATTAAAACATTGAAAAATGACGTATGAAACGCGCGCCGGTTCACTATTTTTTTACTAAAATTATAGCTATTTACACAACTTTTTTGTATAGCTAAGATTCGTTATTTTTTTTAAACAGGAAAAATTATGTGAACAGTTCTTTTGTCTTGGTATATGTGTTACTAATATATTGTATTATAGGCAGAAACGACTTTTAATTTCCCTAGTTTGTTAGTACACTTATTTTTAAGGGTTTTTTAAACGGTGTCCGCTAAATGGACACAAATTGATGCGTGGACGCGAATGGGCACACATACCCTATATTGGAAGGCAAACAAGCAGGCGTATTTCCTTGTGGTAAAAAATTAACGCCGCCCAGACACCAAAGGTGGTAATGGTGCGTTGCCAACCTGAGGTCGAGATTTTACGCCTCAAGCAAAAGCAATTTTACCGGCTATCCTCACCTCCGAACTGCAATACATCAAGCACTGACGTTATGGTTGCAGGAATAGGCAAGGCGGTGGTACAAATCTGGTCGAATTGCTGCGAAACTACCACCTTGGAGGATGTCGCGGTGCTATTGATGGTAAGCATCCTGCCTAATGACGGTAATGATATGCCTTCTATTGTAACTACCAGCCAAGTAACTTGAGACTACTAGGTATTCTATTTTCATATGATATAGTAATAATAATAATAATTCAACAACAATTGTCCCGATAGTCGTGTCAGTAAACGGTCTTATAGCGAAGAGTCTCGACTTACACCTTAAGAGACTCGCTCTGCAACCCTGGCTCAAGAACCGGATTCAGAAGGCAGCAATTTTGGGGACCACTGACGGTTTAGTTGTAAGACCACCGTCTTTGGGGCTCTATTTTTTATGTTTATATTTTTAATAATTTATTTTTTATATTGTTAAATATATAAACTTAGAAAATAAGAAATAATGCTAATAAATGATAATAATAACAATAAGATAGGTAAGGCGGTGGTATCAATCCATCATCTAGTCAGATGTCAGTGTGTTAGGGCCAGTAAGCCTATGCACGCCTTTTAACAAGCGACATGGCAGTACGGCAGATGGTCTATTCCGCAAAGGAGCTCGAACCAAGATGTTAAAAATAACAGAGTTTTAATGGCGGTAGGAATAGGTATGGCGGTGGATCCCTCCCAGAGCAAGTTGCTGCCCAGCACTCTACCACCGTGGTTTTTTGTTATTTTATTTATGCTCACCTCATGAGCTGCCTGACAAGGATGCAGATGGTCTATTCTACTCAGCGGACCCTAACCAGTATGGGGAAAAATGTTACTAAGACGAAGTCACTGTGTTGTGTGAAAAATAAGGGTACCCGGCCACATCCGGTAATAATAAGTGACATTGACCGCCTCTTTGGTCGAGTGGCTAGCGTACACGCCTAACTACACCGACCAACCGCGAGGCTCGGGTTCGATTCCCGACTGGGGTAGGCATTTGTGTAATGAACATTTAGATGTCTGCATTTCCGGGTCTTTGCAAATTTTCATACAATGGAGTTAAGGCTAAAATGACGATGAATTTTAAATACTTTTGCCAAATTGTAATATATAATTTGATAAACATTCGTATAAAATAGTCCGCGTTAAAACATCGCTTATTGTCACGCTAGTACGACGTCATGACTTCACTAGCCTGCGCATGCGATTGTGGTCGGCGAGAACTAATAGAATGCTTTGTTTTATGTTGTAGTTATACATTTTGTATTTTGCGTCTGATAAAATTATCATTTAACTTTATTTTTACCTTGTTTTAACCAAAGATCGAAAGTGTTATCGATTCCCAACACTCACAAAATTTGGCTGGTCTCTTAAATGTAATCCTGTATATAATTATTCAATTTAATTAAAAATTCATGAGTTCCGGGATGGCTTAAAAACTACTGGATTCAGTAAGTGGCGCTGCTATCTATGTAGTGGTAGGCCATTAAAATTTGAGAACGAGTTTTCACGGGTCAGTATAATAGAGACATTGTTTTCCATCTAACCTTTTTTTCTATGGGTTGGATGAGAAACAAACAAAGTAAGGAATAGAAGCCTAGAAGTAACAAAGACGCCTATAGTGGTTTGAAACTATTAAGGAAGGGATGTTGTGCCTCTAGTGTAATTAGGTTTACCAGGCAACCCTACTTTTCAAATTCAAACACGAAAATCACAAGCTTTCACGTTACATTGATAATTAATTTATTAGTAGCTACTGATCAGTGTTCCTTGCAGTAGAGATATCACATACTAAAAGCTAATCGTTTGGGTGATATTCACAGATATGTAGATGGCGCAATGAAAACATAATCTTGCACAAAAACTAGTTAAGCTCGCCTATTTAGTTCAAAATCTTAGGATTTGTTAGACGATTTAAATAATAAATAATTTAATTACTACATAATCAAGTTGCATAAAAAATTCATTAAGTATATTAATTATAATTCAAAACCCACTTTGTCGGATCTTGACCAAATTTTTATGTAATTTTCATAGATACTTAGATGGATGGACGGATTTTTTTTTCATTTTATTGTTTCGCATCACGTTTTAAAAACAGTTAAAAAAGTGTTAAACTTATTAATGCATAAAATATGTGAGTGTTAACTTGTAGATTTTCTTTTGTGGGCACCAGAAAAAAATAAGTCGATTTTGGCAGCAGGCAAATTAGCCGTCGAAACTTCTGGTAAGAAATATCTCTCCTATGGCCACCAATGACAGATTTAAAGTGGGTGGTACAGTCGCCTTAGGTATGTTTATGAATATTGACATGATTGGAGAGTTTCAATTCAAAGAATTTTTTGATAAAGCTGACATTTGTCACTTGGCCTTTTATCTCTGGTGAGAAAAATCACTGGCCGTTCAACTGAAATCATTTGCATTGGTACCTAAGCATTAAAGTCTATAAAATTATCTACTTCTTCAATCTGCGCTTGCGCATGTAGCCTTCCTGTAAAACTTGAGAAATTGGGATAAAAATTCTTACACAACCAACCAACATAGGAATCAAGCCTCGTGCTATTTTATAAAAAATGTTACTTTTGCTTTAAGCCTAGCAATAAATTATATTCAAAATTGTAGTTTTAAACTTCATTTCGTTAGTTTATTTTCTTTATGGCAACAGCGGGTTGTGTTTTCAAGGTCATAGTATTAGTATTTGTATTAAATACTCTGGGGTGCAGTTTATTTAAATATGGCGCGTACGCAACGACCAAGAGTAAACGGACACAATTATTATTGATAGGCGTGTAGCCCGCTCTTATGAGGCGCCCAAAAAATTACTAGAGCCGTATTATGTTAGCAGCAGAGCAGGGTAGCAGAAAAACTTATAGACACCCAGGCTTGGGTTCGGATCGCTTTCCATTTTAGTTTCTTTAACCGACATGTATATCTTGCCCACATAATAACCAGTTTGAATTACAAAACAAACTTCGGAAACTTCTCGAATCGATTGATAAGGCTGAAATAGTTATTGCGAAGATACTTTTTAATTTAATATGCATTCGGGTTGAAATCGACTAACAGCTTTGTGAATATACATTTTAGGATAATGCTAAGGCAATGACAGTTCTAATTTGAATACTTGTTTGGTGTCTTGGGAGACAGTTTTGAGTCTACAAATAATATTGCATACCATAATATTATGTAAATTTAGACACACGTCAGCGTGTCAAGCCAAGTTCAAAGTTAACTTTAAAATTATAAATTTTCAATAATCCCGACAAACCTACACGCAATATGATTAAACACCATCTCAGTTACGTCAGCTTTGAAACGAAATTCCGCATCGAAATCCGTCTAGTCTATCCGTTTAAAAGTTATGATGCCATAGGGAGACACACGTCAAACTTATAACTTATCTTTTTTCTGTTAGGGGTTAAAAAGAAATAACGACTCACGCACCATTTCGAGCTACTTTTGATCCCTTCACAACTCAAAAACTTTTTAAACTAAGGACATGAAACTTGGCTACTTATTAAAACTTCAAAGCTTATTTACGGCCGATATTAATAATCAATCCTAATCCAAATCTCGCTGTCCAAGATTGATATTTTGATCCATTTTTATATTATCGCTTGCCAATAACATATCTGTGGACTGGATAAGTATGGCAATTCGTTATGGGATAGGCCGGCGGATACGCAGCTATCCAGATTGCTTAAAATCCATTAGATTGAGATACATTATTAACATTGGCCGTTAGAAGACAAGATTTCATAGATGTTTAGCTTTAGACCCGGTTTGTCTATTACTATGGTTATTTCATAGTAAATTTATACAGACACGTCGAATTTATTACACCCCCTTTTCAAGGGTTAAAATATGGAGCTTCTTCTTTTTTACAAGTGGTAAATAATAGCAATAGCCTTTATACAGGGTAACATGTAAAGGACCAGCCAAATTTTGAGAGAGGGTTGGGAATCTATAACACTTTCATTTACGAAGTATTAAAAAAACGTGAGTGTGCGATTCACACACGATAGAAGTGAAACTTCAGTAAATCGACAAAAGAATGAGATGAATATATATTTGTTTCTCTTACCTGTAAAAGAAAGAGATGAATATTACCTGTTATTCTTACCTGTCGTTTTCCGTTGCACCCGTTTTGAAATCACAACGATTCTAAAGAAGTTTCACTTCAAAAATAAAAATGTAAATTATAGTTTTTATTTGAAGCAAAATACAAAATGCATGGTTAGAACGTAAACGCCAACCGAAATTGCATGCGAAAGCTCGTTACGTCATGACACGTACTAGGTACGACGTAGAATGACAACAAGTGAAGTATTAACGCGGACTAGTTTAAATGAATGTTCGTACAAGTAAATATTACAATTTTGCAAAAAAATATTTAAAATGCACTATCATTTAAGCATTAACTTCCTTATATTAAAAATTTGCAGGTCTTTTGAAGTAACCCTGTATAAGTGTAAGAAAGTCGTGTTAATTACACTTTTTATATCTCAAGAACAGCTGAACCGATTTAGCTGATAATGTAGCTTAGGCTATATATAAGGCTATGGGCGGTAGCTTAGATCCAGGAGATGGACATAGCATACTTTTATTTTTATTTTTATCCAGATCAACTGTGAGGCAACTAGGAAAATCAACATTTTAATTTCCCATACAAACTGAACGGGTGAAACGAAGTTCGCTGGAACTGCTAGTTATAGTGTAAAAGCGATTAAACCTACTGGTAACCTTAATGTTAAATACAATGAATATGAAATGGTATTAATACGTATGGCATATATGGTATTAACAATAAAGCTCTACCAAATACCGAAAGGACAGGTCAAGGCGTAGAGTGAATATAGTAAATATAACTAAATCAACTTTGATATTCATAGAACTAAACTTAAACACAAAACTAAAATGATACATCATGTAATAACAAGAATAAGAAGTTAAAATCATTTATTAGTACGAAAAACTTAAATCTACCTAATTAAACAAGGAGTTACCTACAATCACTTATTGCGAAAAGCAAAAAATATAGTAGCTAAGTGCGAGTCGGCCTCGCCTTTGAAGTAATTTGAAGGATTCCGTAGTAGCAAGCATAGATTAGGGACATTTAAGCAAGTAAGACTTATTTGAGTAGATGCCACATTTTTATAATAATTATAATACGAGTATTTAATTTGAAGACGTTATTTATAATTCATAAGTAATTCATTTTCATTCATTCATAATTCATAAATCAAAATTGACTGATTTTTTGCAGAATTTAACATATGATGAGACTGAATCACTTATTTCTACTTTATAAACTGAATGTACACTCTTTTACATACTGTATATACTTACAGCAACATATATAAGTATGGACGCAAAACATACACACACACTCACAAACGTGCACACACACACACACACACACACACACACACACACACACACACACACACACATTCACACACACACGCACGCATATACAAACTTGATCACGCTTATGCCTGTACATACAAATGCAAACATGTATACATTTCAATGTACTAAACACTTTATGGGATGTAATGTAACAAACTTTTATGTACCTATTTGCATTAAATTACTATGTTTATTTTTAAGTTCTCCGAGGTGGGCGTAAATAGTAGCGACACAGTTCTACACTATTGCTGCTGTTTACGAACATAAAATTGTAAATCTGTTTAATTTGATAAATAAATTATTATTATTATTATTTATTGTTCGAATATAGACATAGCTAGTTGGTAACAAATTCGATTTGAGCTCTATATTCCGCCTCTAAGGCGTACAATTATGAAATTAATACAAAAAACAAATAAACTAATTTACAGTCAGTATAAATAGTACCTAAATAGATTTAATACAATTAAAATGGATATCTTAGAATTTAAGTATCTATTTTTCTTATTTTTCTCACAAATCTTATGTATCCGTCCTAATTAAATAAATGTCAATGAAACTAGTTTCTAAAGTATAAGTTAAAGTAAGTTAAATACCTAAGTCTTATCATTTATTAATTTAAACACTAACTTGAATATGTATTTTACGTAGCTTAGATTTTTACTATTATTCAAAAACTTTTAGCAAAAAATTAAAACGAAAAAGAAAAGAAATAGCGAAGCAATAAAGAGTCCTAGATTTGCAAGGCTCCAATAACCTTTGACTCCAATAAGCTCCAACAACGTTTCTAGTTTTTCCTACAATATCTACTTATTTGAAGTCAATCACGACTTGTTTGTCAACATGCAACAACACATTCAAATTAAATTTAATTAAATATGTAAGTATTAATCTTTTTGAATGTGCCTATTTAATTTATTGTGGACGCATTCAAATCATTTCAATTGTTTAAATTATAAGTTTTTATAATATAAAAAAATAAAGATCAGTACACAATTGCGTAAGATTGAAAATGGAATCTTGCTTATTAGCATAAAGTTATTAACATAAGCTTGTGCGCGCGGCATACCAGTATCCTTTTATAATATGTAAACAACAGAAACAATAAAGTTGCTAAGATAAAGTAAATGTTATTGAGTTATGGCCTTTACTTCAGTTACATGAAGATTGAAGTGACAATAATTGAGTGTATATTATGTGGCCTTTTTTTTATAGGCAAAGGATTTTCTGGTACGCTTGTATCACATGTATACATAGAGTTTAGCCCTAGACGCAAAGAACTCAGAATAACAAGATGTACATTCATATATTAAAGTAAAGGATATATACAGGTTGTTCAAAAAAATGTATTGTTGAAACAGGGACAACCAAAAAAATTATGTCTGTATGAATATATAGATATATAAAAAAATAAGTAAATACTTGGTATTTTTAATTAAATATGACCTTTTTCTTAGTGTAAGTCGTCTTTACAAGTCTTCTTTCAGCAAAATTTTCTGTCACTGCATTTAGGGTCTAAACACATAACCGCGTTGCGGCGACGCCCCACTAAAAGCGTCGGTTCGCAATGCGGCATAATAGACGTTTCTCTGCTATGGACCATCGTGAAAAACCTATGCTTACTTGTTATTAAAATATATTACTCAGTTTTAAATAAATAAATAGCGCCGCGCTGCTACTATTGGCAGTGACGCTATTGCCGATTCTAGTATCGCAGCGCCGCAACGCGGTTATGTGTGTAAGACCTTTATGTATTTTCTTTACATGTTACATGCATAGCCGTTAGATGTAGTGAATTATCAGTATTTTAGCTATATTCTAATTCAATTAATGTTGACATAAAATATAACTTGGATAATATAGTTTTCGGTCCAATTTCAAGTATGCATATTAAATCTTTGGCGTAGGTCAGCCACGCTCTAGCGATATGCCAGACACCTTACAATATTCATCATAGATGCAACCCGATCCTGATAGTTGATCTCACACGTGATATTCATTCCATATCATATAAACATGTTCAGTCATTCGTAATTTAATATATAATTTTCACTGAGTAAAATAATGATAAAAGTATCCCATGTCCGTCTCCTGGATCTAAGCTAGCCCTATCAATTTTCAGCCAAATCTTTTCAGCTGTTCTTGAGATATAAGCAGTATAACTAACACTATATATGCAGTGTTACGTTCAAAAGACCGGCCAAATTTAAATGTAAGGATTAGTTTTTATTGAGTTTAATAGTATTTCGGCGTGAAATGTGACAACTCAATCGCCATCAAGAATAATCTATAATAATCTATAGTATCTAGTTAATTTAGAGTGCTATATCATTATTTCACCTGTGAAGGCAAGTATTCATCAAACAGTACTAGTATAATAAAGGTGGGAAAGTCAAAAGATATATCCATAAACATTGCATTAATGTATTGGTATTTTGAAGCCGATATGAAAAGGAGAAAGTCATAAATATAGAGCCGCCGAAATTGTCATATTCTCTCATTACTGTACTGTTTTCTCTTTCACCCATATTTAAAGGAGATATTTAAATTTTACAATAGTTAGGTAAAATTTCTTAGATCTATTGATAACCATTCTCTTCAAGTACCCTCTCGTAACACTAACTATTATAGCCGACCTTTTACCTCGTTATAAGTAAATCTTTGGAACTCGCTCCCTGTAGAAGTCAGGAAATCCCTAATACCAATATGTTTAACAACATGGTTAAACGTCACTTTCTAGTTTCTACGTTCAATCTGACTCGATTAATACTAATTTGTTTATTTTTTCCTTTGTCTTAAAATATTTTTATTCCAATTGATATTTTATATTTCTTTTTTGTGTATAAAACCCATTGGTCAACATTTTTTTGATTATATCTCCTTAACATAAGGTTGCCTGTAAGAGATCGCTGTTTGGCGATAAGGCCGCCTTTGTATAACACTTAGTTTTTAAGTATTTTTAAGTGTATTTTTTTATATATTTTTATGTACAATAATGAAGTAAGTATTCTATTATATTCTAGAGAGCTTAAATTATTATAAAAATGAGCCAAAAATAATACTGGCAACGTAAACAAATAGCACACGCAATCAACGTTAGGGAACTTTGAGAGACAATTTGAGAGTGTCTTTCAATCTAAGATATAATTGTTCCAACCTAATTAAACTTGACTTAACTTTTGATTGCAACTCTTGCCATTCAGTAGCGAAAAAAAACTCAAAAGAAATCGGTCAACCAATCCAGTGGCGTAGCGTGGACTAATATATTCGTGGGCGTTTTGTTCAGTGAAAGTGCACAAATGAAATAATCATGAAGAAATTAGCGTATCATGTATTTCCTCGTTGCCGCCAAAGCTCCTTACATGAGCTTGAGTAATGAGGCCGCCGCTTTACGCAAGAGCCTGACATGACTTACTGACGACTTATGACTGATGACTTATTATAATTAATAAAAATTGATATAAAATTTGATGCAAATTTCTATTTGACGAATGGCAAAATACTAACGTGAAGGCCAAAACTTAAAGAAAGAAACAAAGAACAGTACCTAGACTTTTTTATAAATCTATTGATTTTCATTGTTGCAAAAAATAATGTTCTTATGCTTTTTGGTTTACGAAAATCCTCTAGTAAAGATTTTTGCAGCTAATTCTGCTTCGATTGAAAATATCGCTAAAGCAGACAGTCGTTCCTGCTTCATGCTGTTTCTTAGGTAGTTTTTAATAATTTTAATTTACAAAAACTTCTTTCTATGGCAGCTGTACTTACAGGCATAGTCATCATACTCGTAATTTGTTTGTATTCCAGTAACAAAAAAGTGAGGCCAATATTTTTCAGAATTTTTATTTAATTTTTAAATAAACAAACATGTGACTTTGCCCACGTATATACTAGTCTACGCTACGCCACTGAACCAATCCGTTATATGATAAGAAACAGGTTTGTTTTTTTAAAAAAAAAGGTAAGAAGCCTTCAAATAATCTATCTCAGATACTTTTTCTTTAACATCTTTAATGCAAAGATAGAGGTATTAAATTGTATGACTTGTGTAGATAGTGTAACAGTTGTGTAGATAGTTGGGTAACAACGACAATAAAAGTCTGCATTTCTGGGATATGCTCTGGTCTGGCGTTATGTATTAAAGTATTTTTATGTATGTGTGTTGTTGACTAACACCCATAAATTATATAATGTAATACATATATATATATATTACTACAAACAAGTAATAAATGTCAGAGTAAGCTTTTGCTAGCGTTTAAAATATTTTTGAGTTTTCTTCCAAGAACAGAATAATAAAAATAAAAATAGTTTAATATGTTTGACCACTGATATATAATTACGAGGGTATTCATTGAACAAATAGACAGCTATGTGTGGATTTGACAGTATATTATTATTATATTTAACTATATAATATGTGGAGCATTGTCGGTAAAACTATATCATCAAGTATTTCCAAGAGATAAGTGGTACCTTCTTTTGAAAAAAAAACCTCAGAAACGTCAAAAATTAGTTGGTGAGATGAGAAGCTGAATTTTTTTGCTAGTGATAGTAAATAAGTATCACTTACGGCCAAAAATTATATCGTAAAAGAAAATAAAATAGATTTCCTTAGGATTCAATAAAATTGTAATAAAATACACAATAGAAAAAATAAACAAACAGTCAACATAGGTAGTAATAGCAGCTATTATATATGTTGTACAATATTAAAATAAAAAATATTCAAATAACTCATGACAAAAACCCGTATGTGATATAGCTTAGAGCCATCTCGATCATGTCAGCTTTCAAAGAAAAAAAAAAAGCATAGAATTTGCTCCATATTTTCAAAAGTTGTGATGCCTCACACACATACGTCAGACTCACCTATAACATTCTTTATTTTCTGTCGGTGGTAAAAAAAAGCAAAGTCGGGCTTATTATAGCGCTTAAGACCTGAGAACGAATGAAAAAATCTAAATTGATTTTTTTTATTCATCTGAGCATAGTTCACAAACTAAAACTTACATATAAAATAAAATTTGTTTATTGATCCGTGTAACGTGTTTTTATAAACTAGTGGGCGCCCGTTGGTCGAAATTCGACCTCAGAAAATTTTAATATCTTGTTGATAAGAACGACATCTTCATTTCTCAAGACGAACTACCATGTTTCCAAACTTTTTAGTGCGCCATCTGTGATCTTTTATCGTTATCATCAATATATTTGTTTGTATGTAAAGTGCATGATAGTGTGGGTAATGTTTTATTTTATTGATTTAATATACTTTATAAGCGTTATTATTGAAAAATATTAGCGTTCTGCACTTCTCATACGTATAAACTATAAGTGTGTGTATAAATTTTATGCTTCTCCGTCCTCGCAATTTTCGTAAAAAGGCGTCCAAAATTTTTGCTACACGTATTAATATATAGATACTTACACACAGAAGTTTTTGTGTTACAGTCACTATTACCATAGTATAAACTCGAAAAAATACCCCACACGCTGTATACTATAATAAAAAATTAGGTTTTCACTAATTTTAGATTGTCTAATTCATGATGCTTAATCGTAAATATTTTTGTTTCAGATCGCTATTGATGGCGTTACTGAACATCCGTGGCGATTGGTATTTATATTTCTGGCTTTTTTACCTAAAAATTTACTCAGCTGTTATATGGTTAGTTGGCAATCATTGCCGAGGTGATAAGAGTCGATCTGTGATAAGCAGCAAGCTTGCCGGCCAGTCGCTTGGAGGACTTCATAGAGTGCGCACGCGTCGTAAGAAAACGCAACAGAGATCTAAACATATTGTCGCGCTAGTTAGAAGACCCTCGTTGAGAAGAATCGTTATGGCACCAGGACCAAGCACAGCCCACACTATGATGGAGGATAAGGAGAAAGTTTTGTCCAATAGTAAGTTTCGTTTTTTATTAATACTTGTGTTTTTCAGAATACGATTGTACAAAATCTCCTATTGGGGAATCAAAAAATAAAAGGTAATATTAAACAAACAGTAACAATATTGATAATTAGGATTTAATTAGATGTCTTCCTTAATAAAAACCAGTTAATTTATATTATTTCCGTATTAATATTAATGCATATAATTTTTGGAAATGATTGTCCAAATGACCTTGAGGATTTAAATTTTGAGGAAGACCTCAAATTTTTAGTGTTATGAGTCGAAAAATTCGTCAAATTTTGTCCATCAAATTGGGAAAATAAAAATACTGCATTTCTTGAATTACGTTTTCTAATTAACTATGAAATAATCTTCTGTATCGACGACTTTTTTATTTATTTTAGAAAACCTAACTGACCTTTTTCCTTGAGGTTTGTTCAATGACATAGTTTCTCCTAGTTTCAAGTCCACAAAGTTTACCTTTTCAATTGTTACGAAGTCAGATATGAGGGCAAAGAAAGCGATTGAAAAGTTTAAACGTACATGTTTATCTTGTTCCTAAGGGTTTTAATGTATTAGCTTTTCATTTATATCATTTATATGTTTTATTAGAGTCATTTGTAATTCAATGGTTGAAATTAGATACCTTTAAGATAATACTAGCTTCACGGTTTCGTCCGCGTGTCAAGGTTTATATTTTAGTAATTTAATTGCCTATGTGTTATTCTGATAACTATTTAATCCTGTTTCATCTAAATCTGATCAGCAGTTTTTGCGTAAAAGAGTAACAAACATCCTTCCATTCTTACAAACTTTCGTATTTATAATGTTATTAAGATTATTATGCTTGACATTCAGTGGTCTGTTTATGATTAATTAACATAAATATTATCAACTTCTACTAAATCAGTAGTCACAATTTATACCTACTTTTTTTCTTAGCGTATTTACTCATGTTATTACTAATCAATAATACATAAAATTTTAGCACTCCTTCATGTTTTAATTAATTTTTGGCATTAGCGCAAGCATCTGCCATAAGTCAAGTGAAATTGATTTGTATTAAGTCATCATCCAATTTGATGAAATCGGGCTTAAATGATTCAAATCCAGCACAAGTAATCATGGTAATAGTAACTCATAACAGGGTTTTAGGTAAAGCGATGATATCCTTAATCAAGTCACAGAATGTTACTTTTGTACCCAAGCTCATCGAATGAGGTTTGGCGTCATCGAGAAAATACATCATACACAAATTTCTTATTAAATACTAAATTTGTGCCAATAACTGACTAAAAAAGAAATATAACTGACCAAAACGCTACTAAAACTTACGAACTTTATTCAATACCCATAAAAAACAATTAACAAAAAATAACCAATAATTATGAAAAAACTGCGTCCCTTTTTAAATCTAGCTCAAAAATCCAGCTAGAAAACTCCTATTTAGCTAGAAATTTTAAAATATTCTGAATTTCAAATTCCTTCATCCGTGTTATGGTTGTGAAAATGAATAACAAGTTTTTGTTTCAAGTAATCTTAGTGTATATTTTATCTATGAATTTAAACGTTATTTACATTGTTTTTGAAAACAGATATAATAAATATTTTTTCTTAAGCTAACATTTTATCAAGTCATACCATGTGTTTAGACTTAAAATATGATATCGCGCTGCGGTTGTTGAATTTTGAATTATCAGGATTTCTATGTTTTTTTATAGATTTAGATATTGCATATTTTGCCAAATAAATTCTAACTATGGTTTAAAAGTCCTATAAAAATCTTCAATATTCCACAATCGTTACTTAATTTGAATGATAACAAAAACTTATTTGACAATACCTGTAACAGAATAATAAGTACTAACGAAATTAAACTTGTTTAAATGCTAATAAATATCCGCGAAAATAAAATACAAATTAATTATGTAGGTAAACCTATTCTAACAAATTTTAAGATTTAAATTTTCAATTTGCTCGGATGTGATTTTCAAATCTTTCAATTTCAAGTATTCATTGCGCTCTTTTGATAAGAGTACTATTAAATTATTTCTATCTATTTACTTAATAAGTACCTTAGAATGACAGATTACATAACTTGAAAATTAATTTTCTTTAAAAAATCTGCTTAAAAGTACTTATCTGAATTTTATGCATTCGCATTTTTTTGGTCGTTTTGATTAATAATTAAGCAAATAAATTGTAGTTGAAAAGAAAATAATTAAAGACTGATTTCTAGGAATATTCCGTCTCTTTATTATACCTAATAAGAGGTTCACGTGAATTCAATGTGATTAGAATGCGTTTTTGGCAACGTTTAAGACATGTGTCACTTGGAACACGAAGGCAATCTTATATTATTGTATATTACACACATAATTAATGTATCTTTAACGCATCTATCTGAGAAATTTGCTACCATTTAAGTAATTAGAGAGTTTTAGCGCCATCGAGAGAAAAGATGGTCGATTTTTTTTCATAATTATTGAATTTCGTGTTGATTTTGAGTAAAATGAGTAAATTTTGTTGGGATTTTGTACAATTTTGTTCCGGAAAGTGCACAAATGAAATAATCATAAAGAAATTAGCGTATCGTGTATTTCCTCTTTACCGCCAAATCTCACTACACTAGCTTGAGTAATGAGGCCACCGCTCCACCAAAGATCCTGACATGACATACTGACGACTTATGACTGATGACTAATTATAATTTATTAAAATTGATATAAAATTTGATGCAGATTTCTACTTGACTAATGGTAACGTGAAGGCCAAAACCTAAAGAAAGAGGAAATGATTTAAGTAATAAACTATCATTACAAATGGCTATAGATATTTTCAAAAGAATAGCAATATGACCCCAACTATGATAGATTTAGTCTGCATAGCTAGTCAGTTTAGAAAAAAAATCCTGTCATGTACCTACTAAAAAAACTTTACCCATCGTTCTATTTTCATTCTCTCAAATCGCAAAAAATGATAAATTAGAGCAAACAAAATATGTCGCAAAGCTAACTGAAATTCTACAATTTTGAAGAATATTAACCTGAATATCATACTGCGATTCTAAAAGCTATTTCCAAGTACGTAGGTAATAGCGTGTATTATTATCAAAAGTAAAATTGGTTGCCGTTAGTGTTACCAATCCCAAAAATGCAAAAAAAGTTTATCAATGTTTGAAAATCCTTTAGACATTTTTAAAATCCATACCACGGCATGTAATGAAAATACATAATACTCTCTTATTTTGCTACTAATCATCTTGTATATAAAATATATCAATGGCAAGTCAGTAAGCTACCTTAGAAATTGTACGTTCTTTGCGGAAGACTTTATATATCACAATGAAAAATTTGTCACTGTCAATGATAATTTATTACTATCTAGTTCAGCTTTAAGGTTACTGAGAAGGAAACGAAACTGAGTACTGTATTATTTGATAGGTACAATAAAATACATTTGTTTGTTACAAAGCTAATACAACTTGTTTCTTTCTCAAATTGCGTCTGTTCTATATAAATATTTGCAGTTTTTCTTTATTGTAGTTATTTTTTTAGGAAAATTATTGCAAAAAGCGCTATTCCTATTTTTGTTATCCCTATTATATTTTATGATATCATTTTATCTTATCACAACTCATCGCTTGGATCTTTCGCTACATTTGTACAATTTCAGTTACAATATTGCAAAAGTGTTCAAGTAGGCTTCTAAATATCTAGACTCCCAGTTGTTTATTTCTGATTGACTTTGTATAAAGAGACTATACATTCGACTTCGATTGGATTTTTTAATTATGTTAAGTAATCGATTTTCCCATTATTTGTAAAGCGATTTGAAACACTCTTTTTATTCGAAAGAACCCACTTTCGAGGTGGTCCCATTGCCACTACATAAGATCTGATGCTAGAATCCTAGGCAAAAAGGAAAATACTAAATGTTTGTGTAGGTACTTCTATGATTTCATATTAAAAACGAATAGGTTTTTTGCAGTTTAACTGCGTTTAAATTATGAAATGTGTTTAAAATCTAGGTGACAAGGTTAAATGACAGCTCGCCGTTTAGTAACTGACACCATAGCTTTCTCCTGAGAAAGTTTTGGAGAATACCTTGCTATTTCTAATTTGGTTCCGAGTTTTCTATAGGTTTGCAACCTATTACATTGTGAGACTAAAAGTAGATTGGCTAATCGTGAGTGCCCTGATTAAACTTCTGCCTACATCTTCGAGCGTGAAGATACATTTTGTTAAAAATCAATATTTCACCTCACATAGCAACCACTGCTAACGTTCGATTGTTCCTTCCTAAAAATTATGTAAGTACATGGGAAAATAATGAAGCTAAAGTACCTACCTTTGAAATGAACTGGTTTTCCCGCTATAAAAATCCTTAAACGAAACCAGGAAAGAAATTTTCTTTGAAGAGAAACTCATTGAGATCATCATTACTTTTGGGTCATATTGGTAATGTGCATCAGACTGAGTGGCAAACCGCCAGGGAAAACACTTCATGATCGCGTGCTTTTCCATTTCTCGGACATAAAACGTATAATAGCATCAGATCAGAAATTAATCTTTGAAGTAACCATCTAAACTTTTAGAATCCTGTTTTACAATTCCTAGTATTGTGTTTATTAATTACTCTTGAATTTCCATTTCATGCAAGTTAGTAGTAGTTTAAAAAAATCACGAGTCCAACAAAATAATTTATTATTTATTATTAACTAGCGGGTCGCCCCGGCTTCGCACGGTTGTAAAATATACATATAGACCTTCCTCTTCAATCATTTTATCTATTAAAAAAACCGCATCAAAATCCGTTTCGTAATTTTAAAGATTTAAGCATACAATGGGACATAGAGACCGAGGAAGCGACTTTGTTAGTAGGTACTATTAAATGTTAATAGTTTGCAAGTATTGTGTATGGAAGTACCTAAAATGATATATCCGATTCGAAATTCCAATATTGCATGCGTCGAGATTCAAGAGTAGCCCTACTGGGCGATATGCTCACAGCCTTACTTTCCAATCAGATAGTAATAAAGAAGTTGGAAAAATTGACCTGAATATTGCTTTAGCACATTCGAATAACAGTTGGTTAAAAAAATATTAATTCATAAGTCTCAGTGTATGAAAATCACAGTCAAATTATTAGACCTTCTTTCACGAAAACGATCCAACCCACAAATTACCTCAAAAAATTCTACCTGTGTCAAAATAATAAACAACATTTTATTACATTAAAAATTTTGGTTTTAAAAACCTAAGGAAACTTAATACATGTTATGCACAACGCACATTTTGTAATTTTATTTTCATTGACAAATAAAAAACATTTTTTTTTGGAATTTGGAAGTTTTGCTAAATGTATGGATGTGCTTATCGTGGTATTTGTACATATATTAAAAATCCTAGAGTAAAAATAAAGTTTTATAACTGTTAATTTTCTGGCAGGTGTTACACCTGTGATTAAGTGATCACAACAAACACATACATACATACAAAAGATAGTGTACACAAACATGTACAATGCCATTTGAATTTTCATACAAGGAAAAATAATTTATGTAAAATCATTATTCTGCGTCAAATATTACCTCATTGTGATTTCCAAATCATTTGTAACGACAAACACTTTCCCTTGCAAACATTCATAATTCAGTTCGAAACAATAGCTTGGGTATGTTTTTGAAGGATTGTAAACATTTTTTAACATAGAATTTTGTATATTTTTAAATAGAACCAAAAAATAGTGCTGATTTAATGATGTAAGAAATACCTATATGTCGTATTAAGACAACAGAGGTGAACTAGTTTTTTTTATTTTGTGTTCGAAGTTCTGATTCCTACAAGTAACCTCCAAACCACGATGACGGTACACGACAATGGCTATCAATGTTCCTATAATAGCAGAAATAACCGATACAAATCCAGGCCATCGCAGGATTTTTCCATCTAAAAAATTCAAGGAGACTTAAAGTACAGAATTGCTCCTTATCAAAATTTAGGCAAGTGCCCATCTCTTTGTTGATAAATTAAATTTCATTGAGGTCATAGCATCAGCCCATGATGCAACCTTAAAGCGATTGCCACCTCTCATAGCAAAGTTGTCAACAAAAATAGATGGTGATCTCAATGTAGTTGATCTTTGCAACTATTAAAATGTGTCTGCCCATAGATGTTGATGAACTCGACATACCTATCAAATAAGTATAATGAACAAATTATGACGTATGACCACGCCCCCTAAAACAAGGTCAACACCGAACGTACCGAATCGAGATATCGCCGTTTGTCCTTTTGTAATCGACTTATCAATCATGTGTGCACAACACTAGTTCGATATTTAAACTTGTAACATACCAATGTTATGTTGTTTATACCAATGTATGTAACACGTTCCAGAATACCAATTCTGGAACGTATTACATACCTATCTAATTAAATTAATAAATATCTTTGGACATATTACTCAAAGTGACCTTACCCCAAACTCCAAAAAAGCAAATTATATGCATAGAATTACTTAAATATGTACTAGTATAAATTTAATAAACACTCAGAACCAGACATACAGACCTTTATAGATTCAGCACACAGATGTCTGCCCCCGTCGGGAATCAAACCCGAGCCTCGCGGTTAGTCGGTGGCGTTAGTCATAAATGCTAGGCCCTAGACTAATGAGGCTGAGCTTATTTTTTGGTATAGGTTAAGTAAATTAAAGTTGAGTTTTCTAACAATGGAAACATTTTAACATAATAATTATCAAAACCTTTTATTGCACTAAGTAGTTAAATAAAATAATACTCAGTCATTTTTGTTTTTCTGTTATTATCTATATGACCGCGTCAAAATTATCTGGTTGGGTGTGTTGCTACCTCATTATCAAACAATGTGCGAACAAATAGGCTTGTTTAAACTGATGTAATAATAATAACTTTATCAATACACCACACACGAACACTAATAATATGTTGCTCTAGAATAATTATTTTGTATGCTGTTGGGTTGACAACTGTTTGTTATTCTATTTGCTAAATAATTGGTATGTTGTGTGGAATTTTTTTGGATTCTATATACCTAATAATACGTGATGCCAAAACGGACCCCTTTTTAAGAAGGGCATAAAATTCGGCACACGTCTTATAGTTTAAGTGTAGGAGAAGTGCAGAACGCTAATATTTTTCAATAATAATGCTTATAAAGTACATTAACGGCCAATGTTAATAATATTTCTCTAAGGATGGATTTCAAGCAATCTAGATAGTTGCGTATCCGCCGGCCTATCTTATCCCTAATTGCCATATTTATCCTGTCCATAGATATGTTATTGGCAAGCGATAACATAAAAATGGATCAAAATATCAATCTTGGACAGCAAGATTTGGATTAGGATTGATTATTAATATTGGCCGTAAATCAATAAATAAAAAAATACCTACACTGCAATGTACAGTATCTCGCTAAATCTTGTTCCATACTTTAAGGTTGCCTGGAAGAGATCGCTGCCTTGGCGATAATGCCGCCTTTGTGTATATCTTAGTTTAAGTTATTTGACCCACACAAACAAATATATTGATGTAACAATAAAAGATCACTGATGGCGCACTAAAAAGTTTGGAATCAATGTAGTTGGTCTTTAGAAATGAAGATGGCGTTCTTATCAACAAGATATTAAAATTTATTACGGTCGAATTTCGACCAACGGGCAACTACTAGTTTTATGAAATTGTGTGATTCTTTGAAAATGCAATTTGACTATAATGACGAACGCATCTTAAAAACTTTCAATACCACAAAACACAGCTTTAGTAGTAGTCGTTATACGTAAACATGTTTTAAATTTTAATGGTGATGACTTTATTGAAATCTCATTTATTAATAAAAAATTGAAGTCCACTTCAATTTTTTACCTCACCATCTGTGTACAGAAAAGTTAATTTATTAGATGAAAGAAAATTATTAGATTTGCCTCAAAAACCACTTGAGAAAATGTTATGGAATAACATTTAACACCTCTGAATCATGAAAACCTTTCGAAATAAAAACCTTCAATTGCATTTGTTACTGGCCATGTATTAGCATAACAAACATACATAAAAACCTACAGATTAATTGATAATTGCCTCATTTTTGGAGACAATTAAAAACGCACCAAACAGTGGTGTCATAGCCATTGCGTTTTTTACTGTCGGCGACGTTAATCTAGTATTAGGCCACAAATTTTGTAACGGAAATTTCGACTTAATGGCCGATTAAAAGATAATTGAAGTCTATGAGTGCAACCGTGAGACGACTAACATTGTATCAGTCAATGATTTAATCACAACCGGTAGTGTTTAACTTGTACACAGATTAAAAAACACCACACAACACTAATGACACGCCTACAGTATAGGCAAATGATAGCTATGTTTAAAACTCAGTCTAACATATAATTTTAAAAAAATCTTGCCTGTGATTATTTTAATTTTAATAAAATACATAGATGACACACTACCGGGTCACGTCATATAACACGTATGACCCAATGACGCTAAGGCCTTTTTTTTTTTTTTTTTTNNNNTCGCTAGGGCCCAGGCCCTCCTGCCCCGGCGCCGCCGTCGAGAAGCGTCGGCGGCACCCTCCTACGGGGGGCAGTCCTACCCACTAAAACCCCTGCGGAGACCTTCATGCCGCCCGGCTAGGAGCGAGATGGGGTCGCGTCGGCATTCACCATCTCGCTCCGCGGCTACGGCCCGGTCTTTACCGGGCCTCCCTCCGCGCTGAAAGAGGAGCGACTCCGGAATGACGCTAAGGCCTGCCGTAACGTAAACATATGACACGTATTCATCTCGTGTACATCATTGTTACATAATGACAACGCATGTGCATTCAAACGAAAATCCTATTAATATTAACGCAAACGTTTGTGAAAATGGATGGATGTTTGTTTCTATTTCACTCACACTGCATAGATTTATTTGAAACTTTACAGGAATATAGTTTATACTCGTACATATAATATATAGGAAAGAATTCACAACACCTCTCATTTTCCGTCGTTGTTTCAAATAAAATCTTGGTACTCGGTCAAAGCCGCGGGGGGAAGCTAGTTTACCTAAACTTACGAAACACTAAATTGGCTACAAACATACACTACTTTAATAATTACGGTATACTATTACTACTAACTATGGTATACTAAGCGATTTTCATAGAAACTTTCATCCCCTTTGGGGGTTTATTTTTTTAAATGGAACTTAGATTTTTAGCTAAGCTAAGAGATTAATCTATAAAAAATATTCAAATCAATTTAGCACTTAAGCCGTGAAAGAGCAACTAACAGACAGACTCACATTTACGGTAACACATTATGGATTAAAAATTATGATTAGTATGGAAGTTTGAAAAATCAGTAAGAGCTTGCGAATCACTTATAAAAAAACATTACTTATTAGTTGACTTGAATTAGATTCGTTTGGTGTGTTTGGCACAGATTCATTTTAATTGTAACATTAACTTTACGGTAGGAGACAACTGCTACCCCTAAACACTGTACAGGTTATTGGTGCTTCGCTATCTTTATGCGGGATGTTAGACAACGTTAGCAGGTCTTCCGGATACTCAAATCGTCAGCACAAAATGTTGCAATGGGCACTAGATGCTACGGTGGCAGGAAAAGGAATGACGGTTCTGTTTATTCGAACAAGTTTTAGCACTCTGTGTCCTAGTAATTTCAGAAGTGGAATAAATCAGTGTCTGGTATTACTAAAGTACCAATGAGCAATGTGCTGGTTACATGCTGACGCCCACAAAGAAAAATACTCCTCGTAATAAAATAAAGCTCGGTGAAGTTGCATAAAATCGCTAGATTGGCAACAAATTAGTCATTTAAAAAAAAAAGTAATAAAATATTCTCAACCGGAACCAAAATCACTCTGACAAGTGACAGACAAAGCGTGAGTTTCGTACTCGCAACTACTTTAATAAGATTCCGGTATCCGGATTTTTTATTACTAAATAGTGATTTATTTGTGTTTACGTGATTTATTTTGTTTATTTACATCCACAGTATTTTCATGAAAATGTAAACATCTTGGCGTTTTAATGCATCATAAGTGCAGTTATAGTAATCGCCAATAAATAAATACATATTCAAATGTTATTGTTGTTACGAGTATATGTCACGTGATCATAAGTATTAGCCTTTTCATCAACGACTAATTAGCGAGTAAATACAAGAATAGAACTCCTTAACCCGCAAATATGAAGACTTATGTCCATTCCGATGCATATTATACTTAAGGGTTGTCAAATGATCCGGAATCGTCGTGTGGTTTATGATGTCGATTTTGTCAAATATGGATTGCCATATAGATATAATAAAAATTAACATTACGAAAGTTTGAAGATTGGTATTACTCGTAAATATTCAGAATATTTATCAGTAGCCTCAAATTTCTCCTACAGGTTTATCCGTGTTCACGTCATATCAGAAAGTCTTTCTTAATGTTCTACATTTCATAGAAATTCTTGATTAAATATTAAACTTTGAATTTTGAATTGAATATTAAAATTAAAAATTGTTCAAAACAATATTGAAACCTTCTTTTATTTGCTCTCATTTTTTAATTCTCTTAGAACGTAGCGCTAATTATACAACATCGCTGTTAAATCAGAAAATACCAAACAAATATTTGGTACAAAACAGCTTAGGTTTGTAAGGCAACCCCAATTATTTTAATTTCTTTTTAAAACCTTTTTAGCCTCAATGTACTCGTTTTCTACTTAAAACCATGTATAGGTTTGTCATTTGACAACCCTATTTGTATTAGTAGATCCCAGATCGGATTCTGTAGACTGTTTCCTTGAGAGCAAGTCCAAAGTCCATGCTCTGTTGGCACTCGATCATTCACCGTGCACTGGTCGGGCCTCCTCGCGTGTCATAGCATTCTGATAAAAATAGCAACGTTTTAATCAGACTGCTCTTTAAATTATAAATAATCGAGAAACTTCTTAATTTAAATGTGGTGGTAGGGCCAAGATAAACTATAAACATTTCTATAAATTAAAGTAATATGTTATTTGAAATATACACTCGAGTGAAAAGATTTTTACTTACCACTTTTTAAGAAAATTACTCGTAGTAATTTGTTTTGTACAAAATTGCACATGTGTACATGTACATAGTAATGAGTCTTTATAGAGGATTGCAAAAGTACATAATTTAAATAATTAAACTGACATTTTTTATATTCACTAAACAAATATCACACAGTCTCTAACGTCTGATTACTACCTGGCCATCTTTCGAAGCTTCAATATTTTTCATTAAAAGAATCTAGAAGGTGTAATTACCTAAACAATAGGCGAATCGTTAAAATTTCAAAACTACTGTGTTTTTTTTAACCTCTGGGTTCGTGTACCATTTAATCAGAGAATTTATGTTGCTGTATGAAATATGGTGAAAAGTTTTACGTGGAGATGTCTGATCTCTATTTAAGCTTATCGCTTATAAGATCGCTTACATACAACTATTATAAAAATTATCGATTTTCAATATTGCATATCAAACTACTAGAATCAGGAAGAATATATTTTGACTGAATTAAACTATTGTACAACGAGGACCCAATCCACAAGACAAAATAAATAACTTTCTACATAACGAAATCGAAATAAAATTTGGACACTCATACTGATGTGTAAGATACTTATACGTACAAGTTATGTGTATTACGTTTTTTTCTTTTTGTTGCCGGTTTTTTTAGCAAGCTACTTTTGACACAGATAACTAATTTTTAAAAAGTTGTGGGTTGAGGTGTTTTTGCGAAATACGGTCCACTTTTGCAACAGTTTAATGACACTCGAACGTCGTTAGTGATTCATATTTCGATAACCTATCTGGAGTTACAATAGGCCTACTAAAGTTTTGTTTAAAATAATTATTGCCTTTAATAGGTTGCCTTGTTACTCATTTGTGGCCTAATAAAATTTCTCCATTTTTTTTATGATAATGGAAGGTAAACAAGCAGACGGATTTTCTGATGGTAAGAAATTCACGCCGCCTAGAGACACCAAAGGTGGTAATGGTGCGTTGCCAGCCTGAGGCTGGGATGTTAGGCCTCGAGCAAAAGTAAGTTTACTGGCTACCTTACTCTCCGAACCGGAACACATCAACGGCAAGCATTGGACGTTAAGGTGGCAGGAATAGGTAAGGCGGTGGTGCCAATCTGGACAAGTAAGATAGTTAATTGAAATCGGCCGATACGCAAAAGCTTTATTTAACTATTGATTTACATTTATTTTGTTATAATTCCGATTCAGTCTTATTCTACAAAAAACATACTATGTTGTTTAAGCCTATTAAAATTGACCAATTGGTCCGGAAATAGCGTTACTTATAATATAACTTAAAATAAACTATCATGACCTTAATACAGTTCACCTTGCAAGTTTTAGCGGTCCTAAAAATGATTTGAAATGATACTGCTATTTAATTATGAGTTTCGGCTTTTTACACTTTATACTTTTATTTTTATATTGGCTGACCTAATCTAAATTTAAACGAAATAATTAATTATGTGCAATAACAACTCTATATAGATAGATAGATATCTTTAAGCTGAAGCGCATAATTTAAATAGTACTAACTACCTACTATACCTTAGTTTGCAATTAGACTGATAACTTAGAAACGAAGCACCAAGTCATAAAATAAGGCAGGCATACGTGAAATGTGTAATTCAAATATTATAGAACGTTTGTTTTGGGGTTCAAATTTTTACAATGTAATTTATGATAAGAAGGAATGATTTTAGCCTAAGCTGCTTTAAGAACAACCTGTGTAAAAAAACGACGGGTTGCACTCCGGGAGTGCCGGCTGAAGTGAAAACTTGAACATTAACGTTGTGCATTTTTGACATTTTGGAATTGTTAGGGAATAATTTTGCACGAATTGCTTTATCAGTATGAAAATACTATCATCTATGTGGTAGAATATAATATTCATTTATTTCGCTGTCGTACCGTACACAAACATGACAATACGAACGAATTTTCGATCAAGTCACGTGTCCTGACGCGAGTTTAGAAGTTTTCACCCATTCCAAAAAAAGGGCGCAAAGTTATCACTTCAAAAAAAAACAAGTTTGTTGTTACACTGCTCCACATAAAGTAACAATAAGTCTCACACCAATAAAAGGTTTGAGCATAAGCAAACAGAGAAATTTCACGTGATGTTATAAAATTCTCTTTCTAATTGAATAACAAATATTTGTTGTGCCGAGTTAGTCTTTATAGCTAGCGCTTTAGCTGTTATCGAAGCGGTAAAACGTTGCATAGTCGTAAATTACGTAAGTTCTTAGGGCAAATAGACGACCAAGTCGGTTGTAACTCGATTTCATTAGTTCATGTTTTTGTGATAAAAGTAGTGAAATTATTTTTCTGAGGGTGCCTTGCTACTGCTACGTTGCAAGCTCATTTTATTTCGGTTGGAGTGGAAGCTTATGAATACCTGTCGACAACGTGCTCGTCATTGTCAAACTACGGTTTGTAGGGTTGGCTACCTTACGCAAGAAATTTAACATTCCGACCTTTTGTCGACATCGTTAGAGAGATTCCACGCTACGCCCGATCCGAATCCGATCCTAACCTGTTTAAATATGGTCCGTAGCAGCCGTAGAACTATTTCTATGGTAATCCGATGTCCGTCATCCGATTTGTTTCTGTCCCCGTAGAATCTCCATTCAGGAAAAGATTTTCACGGACCAAGGTAGCGATAGTATTATTTGTATGATCGCTCGCGCACTGCGTTCGAGTTAAAGCCGAGAAGCATACGAGCATAAGCAGCAATCTTGCACCCTGCACCCAAAAATCTTGACGTCTTTTGCGTCTTCGTAGGTACAATAACATTGCCAGAAGTTGACGTCGACTGAAAGGACTCATGATCAACCTCGTGAACACTGCTTTGCCTCCGTATAAAATGACATAATTTGATCCAAGTTTTCACGGGTCCGCATCGGACTAGAGCGTAAGCAATATCCGAATTCGGTTCGAGTTTTCTAAACTAATATTTTAACGAGTTCGGATCGGATTCGGATCGGACATAGTGCGGAACCTCTCTTATACTTTTGAAAATTTGGTTTAATCAGGAATTCTGTCTGTTTTATGACATAAACAAAAAGCAAACTTTCTTTTTTGTAATAAATGGTTGAGTTGCCAGGTATTTGCAAATACTTGTTTGATCATTCTGATAGTCGTATTTTGTAAATGACGTAAGTTTCTATGGAGGCAAAACACACGATAGGGCGTGGCACCTAAAACACTTTTTTATTGGTCGATGGATAATCTGTATTTTTACTTAGCTGGTTTTCGTAAATGTTATTAATTAAACTCGTGTATTTTAATTTTAGTCAACGGGAGATTAAATAATTTTAGAGCAATAAGTAGTGGCATTTATTTTTTCTGGTAATAAGCTTCTTTGAGGTACTGCTAGGTACTGTTGAATTTAAATTCAATTTGGTCTTAATGTTCATTCGACTGCTTAAATAAAATGTTTGTAAAATGTGTCAATTTTATTTTTTAAAAAAGGCGTCCTTTCCATTAAAAAATATTTATAGCTACATACTGAAGTTAAAAAAGTCAATATCAGCACTGCAATAATAATAATTACCATTTAATCGTTACAAAAAAAAACTTATAATAAGTACGGCGCCGAGTTTCACTATAATAAACATTTTGAGGAAAACTACCTACCTATTAGCAAGAAGACACAGATTGAAAAAGTATCTTTTATACCTAAATTTTAAAGTCAAATGTTAGCTAAAAATATTAAATTTAACAAACAATAATCTGCTGAAACAGAATCATTATACGGCTAGGTTGCAGATTTAGACAAGTCCCTGACAGGTCTTTTGTTTTTAAAATGATTGAAAGATTTTTAACTTACAATTAGCTGGAATATTTAATAAGAATATTATTAGGTACACTGTCTAAAATAAACTTGCACGAATTTATTATACCTATTACAAAAAGTTTATTAGGTACTTTGCTACGTTAGTTTTATGCATACAAATTACCTTGAGGATAAAAACCTATGAAATTACTTTGTTGACGCAAGTAATGTTCGTAATGGAAGTTTTACTTTACATTGAAAATGGAGTTATTGTTATGGTTAGACGAAAGGGTTGTGCTTTTAGCAGGGATGGGAGGTACACCGCGGATGTAGAGAAGAGAGTGAGTGCAGGGAATAGTGTGAATGGAGCGTTGGGTAAGCTATTCCAAAGCGAGGTTTTGAGTCAAAAAGCTAGACTCGCTTTGCATAATTCTGTGCTTATCCCAACGTTATTGTATGGAAGCGAGAGTTGGGTATGTCAGAAAGATCACGAAAGTAGGATAAATGCGGTCGAAATGAGAGCACTACGGAAAATCTGTGGTGTAACGCTCGCTGACCGCATTCGTAACAGTGAGATCCGAGAAAGAGTGGGATCGAAAGAAAGTGTTGGTGTTAAAATGCGAAAGGGCATGCTCCGCTGGTTCGGGCATGTGGAAAGAATGACAGATGAAAGATTGACAAAGCAGATATACAATGCGAATGTGGATGGTTGTAGGTACCCGGGGAGACCAAGGCTGACATTTCACGATCAGATCAATCGGATATTATCCGAGGGTGGTGTCAAGAGTCTCCGAAACCGGCGTGTTTGTATGAAAAGGGTAATGAATGTGAAGGAAGCAAGACAGGTTTGTCAGGATCGTGAGGTCTGGCACTCGATACTCTCTGCCTACCCCGTAAGGGACTTGGCGTGAAGATATGTATGTATGTATGTATGTATGTTAGACGAAAGAAAGAAAACTCCGGGCTTAAGCCGGTTGCACTTGTAACAGACAGTGTTTTGTATTATAGCTATTGTAAGACGTTATAATTGCGGCCGTGAAACCTTATGGGTATTTGTCGAAATTTTTGAAGTGAAAACTTCATTAGCGGCGTTGCGCACGTTTTTTGGAATGGGTAAAAACTTCTAAACTCGCGTCAGGACACGTGACCTGAACGAAAATTTATAAGACGGCGCAGGGCGCTTGCGCGAATGTTCGTGATATTGTATTTTAATTAATTTAAAATTAATAATAATAATAATAAATGATAGTACTTTCATACTGATAATTAAAACAATTCGTGCAAAATTATTCCCTAACTATTCCAAAATATTAAATACATATGCACACTGTTAATATTCAAGTTTTCACTTCTGCCGGTACTCCCGAAGTGCCACCCGTCTTTTTACAATGAAGACTACCTATTTCCAAAACGTAAAGCACAGTAGGTAGGTATATTAGGTATTTAATAGAAGATATTATACTATTTGTCGCCTCTGTGGTCTAGCGATCCAGATGTTGGACTTGACTTAAAGAGGTCCCGGGTTCGATTCCCGGTCGGGCAACAAAAATAAAATGTTTTTTTCTAATTTTCTAATAAAAAAAAATGTTGCTTGAAATAGCATACATCCACCCGGTTTAGCGAAAGACTTGCCACCTATCACACTATGGGACTTAGTGTCTTCGGCTAGTCGTGGGTTCCCTGGTTGTGCCTCTGCCTACCTTGTCTAGAATATGGGCATTAAGATACTTTACTTTACTCTAATAATTATAAACAGCAGGTTTAAATAGGATTTATTTCTTTGTTCCGCAGTGTCGATGCGCAGACGCCGCATCAGCCAATTCGCGCCTCTGCTCATTGCTCTGGTTGGACTGCCAGCTCGTGGCAAGAGCCAGCTCGCTCATCGTCTTTCGAGACATCTCAATTGGAATGGAGAGAGCACTAAAGGTAATTTTAACCAATTTCAACCTTCCTAGCAATATTCTTTATAACCGACTTCAAAAATGTACCAATTTGGTAGGTTACCAATCGACCGCCAGCCGATGTCGATGGTCGGTTAAAAAAATAGGTCATTATTAATTTTATCATGACAGCTGCGGTTTGTGTGTTACTATACTTAATAAAGCATAATCTTTTTTATGAATTATTACTATTCATAAAAAAGTATATTAGTAATACTAGTACTCCAAAACTACTAGTAGTATGTTGATAAATCTTATATTGGGCTATTTCGGAATCATTTGCTACCTTTCGAAAAATAATTATCAAACGTGTGACGTTCTATCTAACTAATGAAATGTCGGTTTTTGCAGTTTTACTGCACTGTTCTATTATTATTTTGTATGACAACTTGGATAAGATTTTGGTTTGTTTTTTGGTAAAATAAGAATTTAGATTGGTATTATGCCAAAGACGTGGCAGCATGGCCTTAAGGTCTTAGCCTGTACCATAAAGTGGCAAATTGACTTGAAAAAAGAAGAGACAAGTGGAAGTTCAAAGCAAATATTCCATTGTGCACTTCATATCAGAAGACAAACTTGATTGTACTTAGAGTGCCTTGACCTGGATGCAGCCATCTGTTAATCTAGACTTGTCTAACGTCTATATAGTTTATATACCCTCATTTATTTTTACAGT
Organism: Calephelis nemesis; assembly: GCA_002245505.1. Taxonomy (NCBI): domain Eukaryota; kingdom Metazoa; phylum Arthropoda; class Insecta; order Lepidoptera; family Riodinidae; genus Calephelis; species Calephelis nemesis. The sequence goes on from NJDD01002293.1 coordinate 48,386, forward strand.
CATGCCATATTGTCTAGAGATAAGATTATTCATAACATTACGAAGTAATGTTGAATTGATACCAACTTTCAAAAAAAGTGTGTGTGATACCAACTTTTAAATGCAACTTTTACTTTTTCTAACGTAGGGAAGTGATGACCCCACCGCTGATTAAATAATTTCATAATTTTTGCTATTCGTTAGATTAATGGACCTTTTTTACCATAATTAGGTACTACGTATAGATAGACGTAAATCTTACTACTTAGTACTTAGCAGTTCTAAGAACAATAAAACAGTATATTATGTTTATACAGGACATGATACATTGAACTAGTTCTTGTAAGAGATTCCCCTTATAACTGAAGTAGACAGTTGGGTTTTGCTTTCAAATAAGGGTTAACTTTTTGACTTTTTCTATCGAGTAAAGTGAAATGAATCGTGTTTTGGAAACAATAGTCTCATAAAACATATTAATGTTAATCTTATGTATTTTTGTCACCAAGATCCATGGTCATGTATGAAAAAAAACGTAACATTGATGACCTTTTTACTTTGTTTAGCATACATGGGCTCTTAACTGGCATCTTCTTAACTGGTTGTGTTGTTTTATTTTTTAAATCTTTAATATTGGACTAATGTTTCTGTATTGTTTCAGTGTTTGACTGCAGTGAGTACCGTCGTCGTCACATGGCACTGTACGGCAGCCACGACATCTTCCGAGCTGACAACCTTCAGGGTTCGGCTATCAGACGCCAAAGCGCTCGAGAAGCTGTCCAAGATGCGGTATTGTGGTTAAAAGAAGGAAACAGTGTTGCTGTAAGTGTATATTGATTTTTTTCTTATTAATTTATGATTGCAACTGGTTGTGGCCTCAGGTGTTGTTATATTGGTTTTTTTTAACCGATTAAACCTAGTTGTGAGTTGTGACTGAGCTTCGGAGTTTAGATGTACCTAACATATCCTTCTCTTATAAGCGAAAGTTTGTTAGAATGGATAGGTGTTTGTTACACTATTACGCACAAACCACTTAACTGATTTTGATGAAACTTAACGGAAATATAGATTATACATCACAATAGCATCTACAATGTATTAAAAAATATAAGTTGGTACGCAGGCAAAAAAAAAGCAGATATTGTTATGTTATGTTAATATCACACTTATTTGTATCAGTATAATAGTTTCAAGTTTTAAATGATGTTTAAGAGTAAGAACAAGATACCAGGTAAAACCAAATTGTGATATTCTGCTAGGTTATTACGTTTAGCAATCAGCAATCGAAATGCAATCGATTGCTATGTGCCAATAGTAATGAAATACGTAAGCTATCGTTTTTATGTACGACATAACAAGAATTGGTAATTACTAATTAGTATACAAATATTGCGCGATTTTTGCTATCGTTAAGCGATTTCAAGTTACACAATAACCCAGCTTCATATAAGACTACAAACCTTTTTACCCATGACTTTGTCAGCATAGAATAGATTTTTATAAACAATTTACAAACTTTTACAAGTCATTTGGAGGTTGCTTTTAAGTTTGAACAAGTTGCTAATAAGTTTGAACAAGGGACTTTAACTACATGCATATCGAATTTAATCTAAATCGGCCCAGTGGCTTATCCGTGAATGCGTAAGAGACAGGCAGACAAACGTCTATATTTATAACTAACTGCGCCCCGCGGTTTCACCCGCGTAAGTCCCAATCCCGCGGGAACTCCGGGATAAAAAGTAGCCTATATGTTATTCTGGGTCTTCAGCTACCTACATACCAAATTTCATCGTAATCGGCTTTGTAGTTTTTGCGTGAAAGAGTAACAAACATCCATACATCCATACATCCATACATACAAACTTTCGCATTTATAATATTAATAGGATATTAAAATAGTAGCTGTTTGCTCGCGACTTCGTCACTGTAGAAACAGAATAATAGGACTTCTATTATAGTCCTTTGGGGGTTGATATTCGAAAGTAAATAGCGTTGTTTAAACTTGTATCTCAATTGCAATACATATCAAACTTCATCAAAATCAGTTTAGCGGTTTAGCAGTAAGAGCAACAGACAGTTTTTCGCATTATGATATTAGTATGGATGGATGACAAAAACAATAAACAATGAATACATAATATGACACTAACACTAGAATATTCCATACGCTTAATCCAATTTTCGTAATGTCGCCGTTAATAATATAATCAATGTTTATTCAACGGGGCCAAAAGTACAAATGATAATATTAATCTAAAACTTACACGAGATTTTATCGCGTTTTACCACGTTTTTGTCTATTATAATTGTTTTATGAATATTTCATCATAAATTCATGAACATAATGAAGTCTTGACTACACATGAAATAAACACAGGCTAAAAATTTTAAGGAAAAATAAATTATCACTAAAATAGAATGAAGAAAATAATACCAACACAAAATTTCTGCATAAATAAAGCTGTACAGTCTTTTTTGTATGTTTGTTACGCGATTATTAGGCCAATGACGAAACAATTTTGATGGTCTTTTTTTGGAAAGGTACTTAGATCATGATTCCTAGGTGGCCCCATATTAATTTTATCATGATCCCTATTGCATTTAATAATGCAATGCAATTCAACTATATTTAATAATTTTTACATTTTGTCTATCATGACCACTTAATTAATAATTGTGTCAAGATGAACTAAAATTTATGAAGTATTAAGTGTAACTGAAAACTACAAATTGCGATGTTTTAGTGAAAAAAATGGTATCGGAATTTTGCAGGTTTAATGTTCTTGCTTTAATAATTTATTCTTGAGTTTAAATTTTAGGTAGGTACCTATGTTCTACGTATCATAAGCAAGATCACCCCTTAACTAACCCCCTCCCCTCGATTTTAAGCCCTTGCAATTTTGTTTGCTGTCAATAAAAACTACAATGAAGATACTTATCTTCTTCGTCTTTAAATGATATCATCTTTATTGTTTACAAAGTACAAAAAAATAAAAAAAAACTGTTGGCTGCTTGATTACTGAGACCCTGAGGTATTTTTGTTTTAATTATGTGTACATAGAAAGAAAGAAAGCAAAATTATTTATTTGCGGAATATGTGTGTAAAAGAGATGTTACAAAAATATTTAAGTACCTATATCAACATATTCTACCATATATTGGTGTGCAAATACTTTAATATTTATATAAAAATATTATTTAATTACATAAACTATTACATTATTTATTTATTATTTATAGTTTTAATTTTAATAACTGGTTCAATTTTTTTATTATCAAACATTTTAAAACTGTATTTAAATTTAACCCTGTCTACCGTAAAACTACCACATACTACTACCATTATTTACACACATAGGTGTGTATGCCATGTATTAATACGCACACACGAAAAACGAATGTTTGTGCGTTCGTGCTTCGTGTGTGACAATCGGCAAGATCATATCAAAAAGGAACTTTCTTAATTTTGTCAAAACATAGACCTTTGGTTTCAGATATTTGATGGCACAAACATCACAAAAGAGCAACGAAGGGAGTTGAATGAGTACTGCCTCGTGGATATGGGATTCAGGATCCTCTTCATAGAGTGCGTTTGTGAAGACCAAGAACTGCTGGAGAGGAATATAATAGAAATCCTCCATTACTCAGCTGACTATAAGACCATGAGTGAGGAAGAAGCTGTAGATGATTTGAGGAAGAAATTGGAGCATTATATGCGTCAATATGAACCGATCCAAGCATCTGCAGAGAACATCAGCTTCGTGCGAGTGGAGAACATGGGAGAAACAGTCACAGCGCATAAGGTTGCGGGTCAAAAGGAGTCTGGAATTCTCGGATACTTGTCCGGAATGAGGGGCTTGCCTCAGACTCTTTTCTTCACTCGGGTAAGTTAGCTTTTATGATTTAAGAAGGCAATCGAATAGAGGGTTGTAGAATAAGATATCCAGACGTACAAACTTTATTGATGTGTTTACCAGTAGTGAGAAACGACCTGGCGTAATTGTATAATTTTACTTGAATAACTTTTCTGTATTAACTTAGATACTTATTGTAATAATGTCTGTAGTTTTAAGTTACGTCAGTGGGAACTGTTTCTTATTCTTTGGCAGGGTGAAAAAAAAACATTATTTTTGATATTTCAAGAAATATCAGTATAAGATAAAAGCGCTTAACTGAAACTTATGCTAGCACTACATCTTACCAGAAGAGGGATAATTTTATAGACAGAATAGTCAATGGCATTACACTAGTTGAATCTTCTTAACTATCATAATATTAATAAAGTTGCTGCAAATATAAGAATAAACAAACTAGTGAAAACAACATTATCGTAGTTTTCCGATATCTTAATTAGCGTGATAAACAGTCGAAGATCCGTTTGCGGGGAAAATTAGTAAACAGGCTATTTATATGAACCAGTTTATAATAAACATGACTTGAATAACAAGAACTTGCAACACATTGACAAAACTACGCACACTTGCAAACATCTATACAATGTATATAAGCACGGGACGTTGAATGGCTTTCTAAAAACAAAATAATAAACAACCAATAAAAATAAATAATTTCGAATAATGTTTTAAATGCCAAAATGTTTTGTTTTATCGTCAAAACGACGGAAATGGTTTTAATGAATATGACTTAAGAAGATAGGTATAGTATTTATCCCGATATTTTTAAAGTTCTCAAAGAAAACTTTTTTTTTTAAAGAAAACTTAACTATTATTTAGTACATGGCCAACATCGAGTTAAGCGCAAAATAATATTAGGTAGTCATGTTTTTTTAATTAAAGTAATTATGAACAAAATGAAAATGCAGTAAAAGGAAAACTGATTCCCTTGGGAAAAGTACATTATTTTAATACGCGGGCGTAACCATGGGAAATATCTAGATATTGATAATAGAATATTCTTCTTCTATTTTTTTAATTTTATAAATGTGCATAGTAATACCAGTTAAGGTTTTACAATGTTTTTGGGGCTAAGTTGTTTTTTATATTTCTCTTATACAGTAGCCGTGGAGATTTATTTGTTCCATAATTAATTATTGCGTCTTGTTTCGGTCTAGAGAATAAGGTAGCCTGTAAACTTGAACACTAAGACACAGGACATCAACGCACATATAGTATCTTTGGTTATAGGCCATGGTTATTTCTTACCATCAGATTCTCGTACTTTTTCACTGCCTAATGCCTATATAAATGTATAGATAAATAAGTACACTTGTTATCAAATACCTATTTAAAAAATTCCGTAACTACACAAATTGTGTAATCACGTCGTTGTAGTAAAACCAAACAAAGCATGAACCATTTAATAACAAGCAAGGACCAATAGTCAATGAGAATATAATTAAAGAGCATGTGGATAAGAGTAACTGTTCAAGAATGTTGTGACTGCGGTATTAGATAGTTGACGTCGGATGCCGTCAGCAATCGCTGGTCAATAATACAGACAATTTACTGATTTATTGTTTGTTACGTAAATATACGTCACGTGGTTTTTTTGTTACAAATGGGATTTCCTGGTGATAAATATACATCACCACATATACACTAAAGATGGTACTGACTACATGCCAATCCAGACTAGGGTTTAGACTTCATGCCCAAATAAGTATACAGGCTACTCGAACCAAAAAAATGTCGAATGTTAGTGTGGAGTACAATTATTACTCAGGTCATCACGAAAACCTATTGAAAAGGAATTTTTTTGGGCTCTGGTCTAGCGGTCCAGGTGTTAGACTTGACTGAGTGAGGACCCGGGTTCGATTCGTTGGTCGGGCAACAAAAAGAATATTTGGTTTACAGTTTTTTAAAAAAATGCTCGGGATTAAATATATGCACGGTTGGCGAAAGGCTTGCTACCTATCACATTGTGGGACTTAGTGTCTTCGGCTAATCGTGGGTGCCTTGGTTGTGCATCTGACTAGCTCTTCAGGGATATGGGCGTGAAGATACTTTTTTTTATTAGCGTGTATATTTTTTACTAATAAGAAATTCGTTTAACTACCTACAAAAAACATTTTACCCCTTTATTTGTTCTTCTTTTCTGTGCGGTAAATTGGATCGTTTCTTTCTTCGACAACCTTTAATCAATACTTTTTTAATATAATTATATGTACCTAAGCATAAATTGAACTCTGATGCATTTAAGTATCACAGATGTAGGATTTTTATAGCAGTAGTATTAAGAACGTCCTGTCTCCGACCGAAAATATGAAGGTCATGAAGGTTAAATAACACGTGTTTCTGTTTACTTGCAGTTTGTAGGAATAATCGGAGCAATTCCTCGTATTGATCCAGGTTCTGTGTATAAAATAGGTCATCTGCCTCTGTGTTTGGCAGCTGGTAAGAAGCGAACGTAGGTTAAATGGGTCATTAACGACAAAACTAGGGTTGTGCTGCGACTTGTCCAGGTTCTACAGCCTTACCCATTCTTTATTCCGTATGGTAGTGTAACTGGTAGATTTGTACATTCAGCCTACTACACTGTCATTGCGACAACTACGCACTAGTGACATCTATAGTATCTAGAGGCTAAGATTTTCTCTTACCATCAGATAAGTCGTGCGCTTGTTCGCTTACGTCTACTTATTAGGAACAATCAAATGTAATATTTCAAAAAACCAAACCATCGATGTAGTAGTAGACAAATGCACAGGGTTTTCCTTTTTTTGTCGCAGTCCTACGATTTTATAGGTACACATTCTGACCCCATAGCATGAATTGTCTTAATAAATTCTAAACCTAATAGACCAAATGGCAGCGATAACATCAGATATGTTAACAATTGTGTTCTTTTCGCAGCATGGAGAAAGTGAATACAACGTGCTTGGTCGCATCGGGGGTGACGCTGTATTATCTCCACGTGGAGAACGCTATGCCCACGCCTTGTCTGTTCACATCAACGAACTAGCCAGTCAGGAGCCACTCAGCGTTTGGACCTCGGAACTCAGGCGCACCAAGCAAACTGCCGCTGAAATCATGGCGCCCAAGAGAGCCCTGCGAGCGCTCAACGAGTTGGATGCTGTAAGTTTACCATTGTGTTTCTTTTAATTTCTACTTGAAGAAGTGCTTCACGAGGGAGATGTCAGCGCAACATCCTGTATATTGTATCTTATGCAAGAACTGATGTACACCTACAAAATTAAGCTTTTAAAGTATCTTCACGCCCATATCACCGAAGAGGTCGGCAGAGGCACAACCAGGGCACCCACGACTAGCCGAAGATACTAAGTCCCACAATGTGATAGGTGGCAAGCCTATCGCCAACCGGGCACATATCCTATCCCGAGCAAAATTTTTTTTATTAGAAAATTGGAAAAAAACCCAATTTTCTTTTTCGAACCCGGGACCTCATGCAGTCAAGTCCAACAACTGAACCGCTAGACCACAGAGGCGAGACAACCTATACTATCGTTAGCAAAATTCTAAGCCCTTAAATGCCTAAACTCCTAGCCTATTTTTTTATAATACGCTCCATGTTACACTTTAGCCACATTAAAATCGAATACCACCCAAAGCCGAAGATGAAAAGTAGAAATACTTATAACTACACAATTGCCTCGTCGGAGTAATTTAATAAGAAATCTTTTGATTTATGTCTTTGAAAGGAGCCCGAAACCAATGCAGAGAAAATATCGTAAAATAATCTTGTTACTGGAAACTAATAATATGAATGAAGCCACTTTACTAATCATAATAAACTACCTAATTTATTATTTGACAATACCAAATAGAATTACGCGCCAAATGACATTGACATTTCTAAACAGCCCGCTAGTGTGGGGACTCAGTTCTAGTGATGCGTAACCAAATTTTACCTAAATGGCTGTCTAAATCTTCTAACAATAGACAATTGTCATTAAAGTCAGGTTTATTGTTAAGTTTTATAATTAGCTGCTTATTAATTGCAAACTACTGATTAAGTTTCCTTATTTGATAAGATTGTGACGAGTTCTTAGCATCAGTGGAATAAACGTGACTGGGATTTTTTATCACGACAAAAGTTAGTACTTGCGATAATTTTTATCTTTGATGTGTTTTAGAATCATTAAAAATTAATCATCGATTAGGTATAAAGGATGACTCGTGACATTGAAATAAAAAATAAAAAAGCCACGTCACTTTTTCTTTAAAACCTTCCATAATCATAGATATACTTGGACAAGTTACACAAATTGAATCTAACCCCAAATTAAGCAAATTATATGCTTGTGTTATGGGTGTGTTAGTCAACGATACTAATACTTAAAAATATTTAACTTGAATAAAATTAATAAACACCCAGACCCGGAAATGCAGACGTCTAAATCGAACCCGAGCCTCGCGGTTGATCGGTGTAGTTAGGTGTGTACGCTAGCAACTTGACCGATGATGCTTGTGTCATATTCTTTTCTCTTACTTCTCTACTACTTCTTTTACAAAATGGGATAAAGGGATAGAAATCGCTAGGTTTCCTATTAGCACGGTAGTTGAAATAGTAAATATTATATACCTAGTCTTGCCATAAATATTGTAATAAAGAAAAAAAAATATTTTTTTAACTGCAAATAACATATATTACTTTTACAGTGTGTTAGTTTAATACATAAATATACAACAATTAAAAATATAAAAAGCTTATTCGAAGTGGTCTCCATTGGCTGCAATACAGTCCTTTAAACGTTGAGGCCAGTTATCAATAGAAGCACGCACTCTTTCCATGGGAAAATTCTTCACTGCCAATCGTATAGATTGTTTTAGGGACTCCAAATTATCATGGCGTTTAGAGCAAGCTGTACTCTCTAAAACTGACCATAAATCATAATCCAGCGGATTAAGATCGGGACTAGACGACGGCCAGTCTTCAGCTCTGATGAAGTCCGAAACGTTCGCTTCCAACCAAGACTGCGTGGACCGAGCTTTATGACCCGGCGCCGAGTCTTGCTGGAAGGACCATACTTGGTTATTGAACATGGTGATGTTAAGGGGCTTAACTACCTTCTCAAGAATGGTATCTTGATACACTTGTGCCGATGTTTTGATACCTTTTTCACAAAAATATGGCTCAGTCACTCCTTCATAGCTAACACCCCACCAAACCATCACTGAAGTTGGATAATGTCCACGTTGCACTCTGTCGACTAATTGGGAAGCTTCCTTAGAGCTTTGAGCATAAATACGGTCATTTTGTTTGTTAAAATGTTGCTCAATTGTAAAAATTTTCTCATCCGTGAACAAAATTTTTCTGTGACCTCCCTTTGCGTACCGCTTCAGTAATTGTTTCGATTTTACGACCCTATTCTTCTTTAAATTATCAGTTAAGAAATGACCAGAGCGTCTCTTATAGGCTGCAAGTCCTAAGTCATCTTTTAAAATACGCGACATGGTTCTAGGTGCTATCTTCATTTCCCGAGATAAAATCTTTTGCTTTCGGACAGGATTTCTTCGAATTCTTTCCCTTACTGCTTTGACCACCTTTTTCGTACGAACACTACGTGGACGGCCAGATCTTTTTCTGTCACAAACAGAGGAAGTCTCATTGTACCTATTAATAGCCCGGTACACAAACATTTTACTAAAACCAAGTGTATGGAGAGTTTTAAAAATTGCATTTGGCTCCATACCTACTTTGTGTAATGCAATCACAGCGATTCGGTTCTCTTTATCACCCCACTCCATTTTAATATCGCAAAATATTGTACAATGTATTGGCGCCAAAATGAGAAAACACAATGAACAATCGTATAAAAATGACAGATTCGAAATTCAAATGTAATATTTTTTTATTTTTAAGTGTAACAGTATTTATGGCCAGACTAAGTATATTGTCTTTGATACTACTTACTTATGTGACAGCTTATAACAACCTATCAACGGCAACTGCCATCAATAGGGTGGAACTCCGAAACTGCATGATATAAAGATTCAAAAGTAACGTCGCAAAAGATATTAATCTGATTACGATTTCAATGAAGACACTATCTTAATCTTTTCACTAATACCTATGTGTAATTAATGAGTAATTAAAGTATCTTTAGGTAATCGAAAGTTCATAACAATTAATACACAACGTGTGTCCGATACTTAAAATTTTTCAATATTATAGCAGCTCCCGGTAAACTTCGTAACGCCCGAATTTGGTGAAATACCGACAGCAGCGCCACCTACTGGTAGTACTCCGTTGCGTAGTTTTAAAGATCTAAGCATACATAGGGAAAGACAGTTTAAAGCGTCTTTGTCTTACAGTATGTAGTGATAATCTCATATTTGATAATATCAGAGATTAGTAAATATAATTATTGTCATTGATAATATTAACAAGTGTTTATAATATACTAGCGGCCCGCCCCGTCTTCGCACGGGTGTACAATATACATAATATAAACCTTCCTTTTTAAACACTTTATTAAAAAACGCATCAAAATCCGTTTCGTAGTTTAAAAGATTTAAGCATACAAAGAGACAGGGAAAGAGAACGCGACCTTGTTTCATACTATGTAGTGATTATATTACTAATTTTCACGGGAAATTTTACTCATAACAAATATAGCAAATCACAACAGTCTCTGTTGTCTAGCGGTTCAGGTGTTGAACTTGACTTCATGAGGTCCCGGGTTCGATTTCCGGGTCGGGCAACAAAGATAAAATATGTTTTCCAATTTTCTAATAAAAAAAAATATTCCTCGTGATTGGATGAGTGACGGTTGGCGATGGGCTGATAGGCTTGCCATCTATCATATTGTGGGGTTTAGTGTATTCAGCTAGTGGTGGATGTTCTGGTTGTGCCTCTGCCTACCGATTCGGGGATATGAGCGCGGGCGTAATTTTTCTTTATTAACCATTTGAACGCGGATTTTGCCTTATCTTCGCTCATTTGCTCATCACTACCAAGAAAATGAGATAATTATCCAGTTTTCCCATACTTAAAGATTACTTAACATTTCAATTAATTTCAATTTTAAATTATTTATTAAGTAATTTTCCTGTAAAGTAAGTTGGTAAGGAGCCGCGTTTTTTTTATTTTTACGTTTGGAGATAGAGAGCTCGAAACCGACTTGCACTACTTTTTATGACAAAATCTTAAAGGGTTCCCGCGGACGCTTAAATAATCCACCGCAACATCTGTTTATTCATTTTTTTTATTTTTATTTTATAACATTGGAAGACAAACAAGCAGACGGATTTCCTTATGGTAAGAAATTTTCGCCGCATAGAGACACCAAAGACGATAATAGAGCGTTGGCAACCTGACGCCGGGATGTTAGGCCTCGAGCAAAAGTATGTTTAAGTTTACCGGCTACCTTACCCTCCAAACCGGAACACGTCATAACGTTATGGCGGCAGGAATAGGTAAGGCGGTGGTACCAATCCGGGTGAGTCGCTGCCAAACTCTACCACCTAGTCAGATGTCACGGTGTTAGTGACTGTAGTAGTAGTAGTAGTAGTAAGCCTATGCTCGCCTTTTACGAGCTGCCTGGCAGTAAGTCAAAGCTTCTATTCTGCAAAGGAGCCCTGACCAACACGGGTTCTGTGCTGACTGATAGGCCCTAACCACGTCGATTACCTACTTAAATCCATTCAGGGGCATAGTCACCGGAGGTCCAGACTTCATGAACAAAACTGATAGTAGCGTGTGAAACTCAGATCCCTATTTTGCACCAGGGCCTCTGGTTACATAGCTAAGCCATTGACTCAATCATAAGTGTTTATTAGTTTTCTCGTTGGAACTGGTACTTACATTGAAGTCGTAGTAGTTTTTTGAGGAATGACATCTTTGCTACAAAATATAGCAACTAATTGTGAATACAATATAGTTTCATGATAAAACCAGTAGCGGCGTTAGGGCAGGGCGCGGTTGTGGACCGCCCCGGGCGCCAGAAACATAGAGCCACCTGCTATCTCACTGAGCACCGATTAATTGTAGATTCTCTTAATTAAAAAAAACGTTCTGACAGAAAGACTCAAAAATAATTGGTTTATTTTATGAATGGTTATTTTATTAGGTACTAGCGGCCCGCCCCGGCTTTGTACGGTTATGGAATATACCTTCCTCTTCAATCACTTTATTAAAAAAACCGCATCAAAATCTATTGCGTAGTTTTAAAGATTAAAGCATACAAAGGGACATAGGGACAGAGGAAGCGACTTTGTTTTATACTATGTAGTGATTTGTATTTTTTTCACCAAGGGCGATGACAATTGATAGTACTAAATCTGGTACTGATTATGATGTATTTAAAATGGCATTGCTAACTAAAATCCATTATTTAGATATGTTTGTTTTATCTATTAGCGTTGATAAAACAACCTATAATAATAGCTCTTTTAGTAATGTTATTATCTTATTTGTTGCAATATCTACCAAGATAACTACACGCTTTGAAACTTTTGTTTTGTTAAATTATCTTCTGATAACACTGATAACTAAGTACATTTTAAGTTGTTTTTAAAAGTAAAAAGCACGTACCTAAAGATATGCTCAGATATTTTAAATTTGTAATTGTCACTTGCTATTTTTTGTGTTTGTTTATTATTTAAACCAGAGGTTCCCAATCTTATTTCATGTAAAGCCCACTTTAAAAATCAGTTTTTTTTAGCGCCCCTTTTTTTTCTTGTCAATATCCATAATAACATATTTGTTTTGCCTGGAGTTAAAAAAAACACTTTTTTGAGATTTATATCGCCCCCCTCTCGGCTTCCAGCGCACACAAGAGGGTAATATCGCCCACTTTGGGAAAGGCTGATTTGAACGGTATGAAGCCTATGAATTTCGAATTTTGCTATAACCTCTTTTTATTCGTGTTAAGAAAAATCAACTTTGAATCGCAAAAAATAATTGGTTTATTTGATCGATGGCTTGGTTAACTTTGCAAACGTCATTATTTTTGTAAAGCGAACGAACATTGTAATTTTGATTTCCAAATTTCAGTCATTTATTAAGCAGATTTGTATGTGGAAGTAATATTGTTCCAAAAAATATAGTTGGATACAGACCCTTTGCTTAAATCGGCACTGTATGTGACCATAGTAAATATAGAAATGACAGTCTCATATTAGAAACGTTCTATTATGTTCTATCTTAGACGTCGATTAGGCCTGTAATTATGCAAGACTTCGGAATAGGGACATGACGGTATCATTATAGTCGCAAGAAAAAGGAAGTCGGTGGATCCCTACCCGGATAGGTTGCTGCACAGCACACAGCACTCTACCGTCAGTAATGTTACAGACTAGTCATAACTCATATAATGAAACATTAAATGAAGTAGGTAGACTTCAAATATTTATTGTCAATTCTCATTGTCGTGGTAGTTTGTAAGACTGACAATGAGTTATTTAAATAATACATAATGTTATTAGGTCTCATACAATAACCTCTGGTTTAAATAGATCAGCGGCCAACTGGCACAAGTACAAAAACTAGTGACACATATTGGTTTATGTTTCAAGGAAAATCTTAGGGAAAAATCGCGATATATTTACAAAGGAAATACATTTTGGACATTCCCAGTTTTTCTAAGTTTTAAGAAAGCGAAGCTCTCCTGATGGTACTTTTACTTACTTATAATATAATTATTAGTGTAAAGCTTGGCACCGACTTCAAACCTATTAATTAGTGAATAGCACATATAAATAATAGGTAGTATATAATATATAATAATATAATTAATATTAAATCTTTATTATTTTTTACTTTTAAAGCCGGTTGTTTTAACGTAGCTATTTTTGTAATTTCTTTGAATTCAAAATGGGATTTTGATTGTTATGTTATAAGACAGTGAACAACACGCGTTTCTCCTGATGGTAAGAGACATTGAGTGTCGCTCTTTTGTGGTCGCGAAGTAAGGTCTATTGTGTAGTAGGCATATTAAGAGCACAATATACTTACTACATTACCGTCCTATTATGCAAGTCTATGGGCTGCCCCACCCAACGGACCAGCAGGGTTACTCTTGAAACTCGATTTATGTAATATTCGAAATTCGAATCGGATATATAGTACCTACTCTTAAACACAATACCATGGAATAATTGACATTTTGTCACTAATCAACAATAAATTATTTGTGGGGATTCGTTGAATTATTTTGAAACTAAATGGAAATAATCCGCTAGAACTGTGTTCTAGAGTACCTAAAATGACAAAACCGAGTCGAATTTCCAATTAGCATGAAATCGAGATTCATGAGTAACCCTACAGAACATGACATGAATGTGACATATTGGTGTTGCCATACCGTGATTTTAAAATCGACTATTACAAAAAATATTAACTAGACTTCGTAACTTGTTTACACTGTGTCATTAATCTCAAAAATAGCTGCTGGAAGCTTAGAATTTTCATGTTACATCGAAGAAATAGTTATTCTTGGATATTTTATTACGTAAATGAATTACGATTCTGGAGAAACCATAATATCTAAATGTAAACAGCAATTTTGTGATTATCCTATTAGTACCATTTGCTATAAGTATTAAACAACGTTTTGATATACGTATTAAACAACAAAGCAGATTATATTTCCGTAATTCCGCAACTGCTTAAAGTACTCAGTATTGATTTTGGCCAAGTCTGTCCAAATTGTGGAGAGCCATTATTTAGTTGTTAAAATAAAGGTAGGCAAAGGCACACCTAGGACTCCCCCGCCACGACTAGCCAGAGAGTGCCAAAATGTCATAGGTGGCAAGCTAGACGGATGGAAAGATTTCTTAAAGGTATTTAGACACTTAATGCAAACAACTGTTGCTTATTTTTGTTTTTTTCTTTTTTTTACTTACATAAATTGAATCTAACCCTAAAGTACCTAATCAAATTATAAGCTTGTGTTATGGGTGTTAGTCCACAATTCTAATACACAGAAAAT
>NJDD01002293.1:64021-126851 GCA_002245505.1 Calephelis nemesis
GTTTATATATAACTCCAACTCTAATTCTTTACCCAAAATTCCTTGTATATTTTGGTGTACTAAATTCAGATAAGAACATTTACTAGTTTTATTATAGTTTTCAGAGTTATTTGTAATGTAATTTGGTACATTCTCGAATTGGCAACTATGATTATTTGGAATATTGCAAGAGGTTGACTCTATTGTCTCCAAACTTTTTTTATTATTTAAATGATTGGGAATAACATCTAAAGTTTCTACTAAAATACAACTAGACTGCTCAATAAAAGCAGTTGAGTTAGCCAACGAATTGGCTGGATTAAAAATAAAATAACATAGCGTATTAGCTATTTGTCTCTTATAATACTTTCCAAGATAATAGTTATCTTCGGTCTGCGAATACTTAATTTTAATGAAGACTTTAGAGTCAACAAACTGAATGTTACTACTGTAAGAACACATGATTTGGAGTTTTGCATTACATTTATATCTGATAGCGTAGCGTGAGTCTGGCTCAGGTATTCTTAAAAGGTCGGCAATGTATCTGTGATGGTTATGTCGTGATGTCCGTGTCCGGCGGTGATCACCTACAATCAGGGGGGCTACCATAAGCTCTTAAAACAGTATTATTATTATCGCAAGGTGGAAACAATATATTATGTTTGCTTTTTCTATATTTCAAGTCACCTCTAAAAAACTAAAGTTCACTGTATTTAAAAAAGAACTCGTTCAACGATCGAGGAAATACAAGCTGGTTTAATATCTGTAAATTTTGCATAACGACAAAAAGCTAATAGCAGTAAGATTATCTACCGACCAATGAAATTTAGTTATGGCTGACACGCCCTATCGTGTTATGATCATAACATGTTACGTCATTTACGAATATGACTTGGTTTTAGAGCTGATTAAAACGGGTTAGCAATACGAATGTTTCTTTGAAGTGAAAACTTCTTTAGCGGCGTTGCACACTTTTTTGGAATGGGTAAAAACTTCTAAACTCGTGCCAGGACACGTGACCTGATTCGTAAGACAAAAATTCGTAAGACGGCACAGAGCGCTTGCGCGAATGCTCATGTTGTCATGTTTGTGTACGATAGCGCAATAAATTAATATTATATTCTACTACATAAATGATAGTACTATACTGATAATTAAAGCAATTCGTGCAAAATTATTCTCTAACCATTCCAAAATATCAAAAAAGGAAAAATGTTAATATTCAAGTCTTCAATTCCGCCGGCACTCACGGAGTGCAACCAGTTTTTTTATACCGGATAGTAGTTTGAAAGTTTGAAGTGAAGGCTATGATCTTCCACTCTAATTTTTTGATTTGAGTATTGTTTGCCATCTTTCTAAAAAAGCTCATCTGAAAGAAAACAAGCGTTTCTCCCGATGGAAAGTGGTGGTGGTTGGTCCGGGCTCCTTTGCAGAATAGACCATCTGCCTTTCTTGCCAGGCAGCTCGTAAAAAGTGAGCATAGGCTTATTATCACTAACACCGTGACATCTGACTAGTTGGTAGAGTTTCGCAGCGACTCGCCCGGATTGGTACCACCGCCTTACCTATTCCTGCCGCCATAACGTCATGACGTGTTCCGGTTTGGAGGGTAAGGTAGCCGGTAAACTTACTTTTGTTCGAGGTCTAACATCCTGACCTCAGGTTGACAATGCACCATTACCATCTTTGATGTCTCTAGGCGGCGTGAATTTCTTACCATCAGGAAATCCTCTGCTTGTTTGTCTTCCTATAACATAACATAAAAACAAACTTAGTTTAATACAGTTTTGGTTAACAAGGACAGATTTCATGCAACTGATAAATAAGTTACCAAAAGACATCCAAGGTGTTAAGTATACATGTATTGCTCATATTAGATGAGACAAAGATTTTAAATCTTTTAAAGTCACCAGCTTGCGGCTACGTAACCGAATAAGTAAATCAAATAATAAATAAAAAAAGATTTTCACGAAATTGTTTGTGTATTCAAGGAAATTCGAGAATTGTTTAGATTCACAATTTGGTCTCCTGGAAAATGTTTTTTTAATTATTTTTAATAATAATTAAGTAGTAGTTGATATTGGAATGTTTCACATTGGATCCAACAGACTGCGCTACTATCGAAGCATTAATGTCAAGCGGTGCGAAGTTTGCTGGGTCAGCCGTCAGCTAGTAATTTATTTATAATTATACCTATACTTAAATAGCCTACCGGTTTCGCTTTTTATAGCAACGTCTGAAAATGTCAAATGTATCTAACAATCTAGTCTGACCTTCAAGCATTTTTTTAATTATCTAAGAGTCTGACTGACGAATAATCGAAAACTTTTTGAACAATCCAATCAAACTGAATTACTTAAATTGTCAATACCAGATGAAAGGGTTTTCATCTCCTATACCATACATTCATTTATGTTTTTGTGATGTACAACAATCTTTTTCTCCTTTTCTAGGGTATTTGCGAGGGTCTTACTTATGAAGAGATGCAAGAACGGTTCCCTCAGGAGTTTGCGTGGCGGGACCAAGACAAACTCCGCTACAGATACCCATGGGGCGAATCTTACATCGACATCATGACAAGGCTGCGTCCGGTCCTGTCTGCGTTGGAGGATGAGCACAATGTGGTGGTGGTGGGACATCAGGCTGTGCTGCGCTGCATGCTGGGATACTTCTTAGATGCCAAGCTTGGTAAGTTTTAAAATTTAACGGTATTACTCGCGTTACTTGGTGTTATGGGCTTCAACATTTTCTAAAAGGATATACCTACTTAATATGAGTGGGAAAAATGAGGCATGTAGGTTTGGAGAAAGAGGCAAATAAGCTCTGCCCAAGCTGCAATACTATCAGAAATATCAAAGTTTTGAGATTAAAAAGTATTAATTTCTGTCTAAATGATCCATTATCCTGATATTCCGAAAGCGCTGCGTGTCGCTAGGAGCTGCTTTCCTTCACATTAATTACCCTTTCCATCTAGGTATATTACGAGTATGTACTTGAATTCTAAAAATAGATTTTGTAAACTTCAGATGATTGATTGTTAATTTTATCATATCCTGGTGACATCTTATCATGATTTCTTAGTAAACACCTAAAATAGATCTTTGCTGGTGGTGGGTGAAATCATGAGCTATCTTTAACCAAGATTAATCACTGTATCTTTGGACTTTGTACATGTTTATATCACAAACTGACATCTATACTTATTCAAACAATCAAATATGATATCAATTTTGATTACTGTTGTAAAAATATGCATGTTGCGTTTTGTGATTTAAAAATCAAAGACACTCAGTAGGTATAAAGTGACCAAATAACTTGAAATTCGAATTCTTTTAAAATTATTATTATATGTGTTCGTCCGGGCTCCTTTGCAGAATAGACCACCTGCCTTTCTTGCCAGGTAGCTCGTAAAAGGCGAGCATAGGCTTATCATCACTAACACCGTGACATCTGACTAGGTGGTAGAGTTTCGCAGCGATTCTCTCGGATTGGTACCACCGCCTTACCTACTCCTGCCGCCATAACGTCATGACGTGTTCCGGTCCGGAGGGTAAGGTAGCCGGTAAACTTACTTTTGCTCGAGGCTTAACATCCTGACCTCAGGTTGGCAACGCACCATTACCATCTTTGGTGTCTCTAGGCGGCATGAGTTTCTTACCATCAGGAAATCTGTCTGCTTGTTTGCCTTCCTATAACATAAAAAAAATTGTGTGTGTACTTATGTATACGCGTTAGAAGTTATACTTCTTGGGCGTAATAAGATAAAAATCTTTTTAAAAATTTTATCTTTTGCCTTATTTTACATTTGTAGACAAAATGACACTAAACATAGAAATAAAGAAATATTGTGAATACAGTTGTCAGTTCTCACACAAACATACCTAGATGTCCTTACTTTTACTTTTGTTGGTACCTTTTTTTGAAAAACTAAAATGTTATCTATAGCTAACTTCATCATATCGGTTTTTCGTGACGGTGTGCGCGGGCGACGTAAAAATTTACCCTCGTCAATTTTTACTAACGCGACAAAAGAAGTATAACTTCAAAAATGAAGAGAAACAACTGAACCTACGGGGTGTGATTGCATACCTATCTTTTTAGTGACGATCACTGGGTGAAGTGTATATCAAATAGCGGTCAAATGAGATAGCAATTATAAAACACGTCATTTGACATAATTAATGCACACTTTACCCAGTGATCATCCCTAAAAAAAAACGCAATCAGCCCCTAGGTCATTTTAAATAACATCATACATACATGTCTTTACGCTATGTCCCCATTCTTTATAGGCAAAAAGAAAGAAGTTTGTTGGGTCAGCTAGTATTATTTAATGTACAGAAAACTCTTAAGGTTTCAGATTTGATATGTATTTAAAATAGTAAGTGTAAGTTTTCTTAATTCGTATATCTACGTTTATATAATTCGTATCTACGTTTTCTTTCAGATGAACTGCCCTATATGAACGTACCCTTACACACGATAGTGAAGCTCACTTCCTACGGGTACAAGTACAAAGTGGAAATGATCAAGCTGCCTGTAGAATGCGTGGACACTCACCGCATGCAGCCTAAAGTAAGTACCTATATTCTGTGGCTTTTTAATGCAAGCTATTAACATTTTCCGGAGAGTTTTTTTAAGCACCGTCGAGAAGATAATATGGCCGTAGTTTTTTCGTAATAATTGATTTTCTTGGATATACGGAGTGAAAGTAGCCAATTTTTGTAGCATTTTGAACACAAAACATTTTGAGCACAAATATTTTGAACGACCGAAATAAATTACAATTGTGTCTCTTCAAATATTCTGTACAAATTTCATCAAAACCAGTTTGTCGCTATAGAAGTTAAAGTGTAACAAATATACATACTTTTCCATTTAGTTATTTCCATTTTACATTAGAAAACTCAAAACACACTTTCCATTTTTTTCCTATTGCCCGACTCGGAGATCGAACCCGGGACCTCAAGAAGCTAAGTCCGACGCCAAACCGCCAGACCGCAGTGGCAATCACAAAAAACATTGTATGTCATTCAACACTTTCGTTTTTTTCTTACTAAACATACACTATCCATTATGTATTGGCAAGATACAAGATAAGCAAATACACTTTCCCTTATATAATATTACTACTATTAATATAGTACTACTATCTACTGAATTATATTACTATTACTAGTATTGATCAATAAATATCATTCATTCACGGTAGTATGTCATTCTTGTTCATTCGGTGACAGGGCTTGAAATACCGGTATTTTTAGGAACCGGTATTAATTACCCTGAAGCAATACCGATACCAAGGCGTTACTTGTTCTGTTTGTACCGGTACCAGACTTAGTACCGGTACTGTTGCTTTAAGGGTTCTGAAACCGGTACTGTTTCAATAATACCGGTACTAAAAAACATATTACTTATCATTTTTTCTTCAATCGAAGATATCTCTGTTCCTACATGAGAGATTAAAATAATACCGATACATAAAAAGGAAAATTGGCAACTTCGCACTTGTATTTAACGGGTACCTTTATTGGATACCGGTTTTTATCGGTATTAATAACGGTACTTGTTAGATACCTGTATCGGGTCAGTACCGGTATACGAAGTACCGGTACCCACTTTGGAACCGGTATCCAGGTATCGAAATGGCAAGAACCGCTAAATACCGGTATAGAACCTGTACTTTTCGTACCGGTTTCAAGCCTTGTTCGGTCATTTGATAATTCCCTACCCTATTCATTGTCTACGGCTTCCTAATGTCACTGTTCCGCCATTGTTTTTTACCAAATTGGACTCCTAAGGAAAAACGGACTTTATGTATAAATTAATTGTGCTACAAAGACGGACTTAAGGCTGTAGATAGGTATTCGCTCCCAGTCAGGAAACAAAATTTCCCTCTTTGTCACGTGTTTACGATACCTTTTGCTAATGTGTTTCCATTTTTGTAATCTTAAAAACAATAGTAACGAAGTTTTCAATTCGAAAGAAAAAACAAAAAAAAAATGCAAGAAGCTGATTGAAAATGAGCCATCGTTTGTTGGAACCATGACAATGCAAATTTATACATTTGTACTCGAATATAATAAAGAGGAAAGATTTGTTTGTTTGTTTGCATTGAATAGCTACTGGATCCTAGTAGATAACGAACATGGAAAATTTTCTAGCCTATTGATTTGTACTTACATGCTTCGTGTTGTACAGATAAGGGTTATGGTGGTGAAATAACCATTAGTATTTATCTGATAAGCGGCAAGCACGTGGTGATTGTGATGGATTATGTGTCCTAAAACCATCGTTTTTATAGCGGTAATGAGGTAGTGATTACTCTGTCTATAGAACTATCTAGAATTCGAGGTCAGCAGACATTGTATTTACAACGCAATAAACCTTGAATATGAGTATAGTAAAGGCCAATCCAAATATTCCTAATGACTTTTAAAAGCAATTTTAAGTCGATATCTGGCAATATCTTACAGTTTATTTTTTGTTTTTTTTTTAACTGTAAATCTGTGGTTCGCTATTTTCTGGCAACCCCTTAGAGTTTTTTTTGTTCTTTTTTCCTGTACATATTCGATGTTTTTCCATTTCCATTTTATTTTATTGAATTTTAAGTGACTGGGATTATAGTAGCTATTTTCAACGTTGACTTTTAGGTTTACTGTAGCTATAGAATAGACTTACAATCTTAGTACCGACCTATGGCTTGAGTAGAAACCAAAACGAGAATCGTTTTTGATGTTTTTCTAATCCGTCCTTGTCTTATTCGTTTAACCGATTAATCAAAACACAAATGAAAGAAAGTTTGTTGACTATTTTATACATTTGGATAATATGTTTATGGACTCAATGCACACTGCTTTTTGTCGTAGCCGCGTGCGATCTACAGCAGTAGCAAAAAAATAATTTTAATCACAAAAAATACTGCGCACTAATGTGTAAAAATTTCAAAAAGAGTTGTAGATTTTCAGACGTAATTTTCTAATGAAGTGTTAATTGTTCCAGAACTGCTCCATTAACAGAAGCACAGCAGACGCGCTCGTAACAGTACCATCTCATTACGACACGTTACCCTCCAATCTCTGGCAGAACTCGCCGGAAGCACAACTTTAGGCCAGTGGAACCGACGGACCACCGTCCTCGGTTATATATTTACCACATCAGCATTATTAGAGGATCTCCTCTACCCCGAAATCACTTCGGGGAAATGATCTGAATACGTTCGCGGTTGTGAAAAACCGCGGATCAGCCACGCCAGATGTTTAGGAGCCCTTGGCGATCTCCTCAAAACTTTAGTGTTGGTACAAGTGGAGTGAAGTTATTAGAAATGAATTTTTGTGTATCTTAGAAAGCTCTCGAAAGAAATCCCGTACCATATGGAATCTCGTGGAACTCAAGCTAAGAATTATACTTATAAAAAAAATTAGAGCTACGTTCCCCGGGACTTCTTTTGAGGCGTTGTCAAAGTTAACCTTAGTTTGCAGACTTTTTAATTTTAAGATTTATGTAAGACTGAAGGTTTTGACCTGTGTCAATTGCTATTCAATGTTAAGACTTGATACATAGATATCATGATTTGCAATGTTTGATATAAGGATCTAATTTTTTATGGGTTAACTTAATTTTTAATATTTTTTGTCTTTTTTGTTTTTTAATGTAATTAATTACGTAATTTTATTAATTTGTTAAGTACGTAAATAAGTTTACTTTCTTAATTAAGTACAAAACTAACTAAAGCTGCCCATACACCGAACGTTCCATTGCTACAGACTGATCTACCTGACCATAGACCAGTACTAAGATTAACTATTGTCTAAATTAATCTTATCAATATTAGCCCAAATTCTATTCAAAAAACCATATTTTGTCTGAATTCCTTATATTAATTACATATTTTAACTATTTGCTCTTACCCAATCATTAAAAACTGTGCCATTTGTTTCAAATTCAAAATCCTAAAAAATGTGGAAATTTAAAATGGAATACCTATATGTTATTTCTACTGTGTTCTTAATTGTAGTTGTAAGCTAAAACATAACAGTGATAAAGTACATACACGTTTTAATATATTTTTGCAAAAATTAAAATGTTTTTTTTATTTCAATCATATATCATAGTAAACAAAACCAGACTCTTAATTATTTAAATGTATTTAACTTTATGTTTAAGGACGATACTTATGTCAAATAAACGGTTCGATTGTGCGGATGTCGAATTGTGAGTACGGACCTTTATAAAGATATTAATGTTTTATGAAAATTGTTTATAATTAAGAATTTTTTTTGAACGGACAATACGTTAATAGGCCTAAAATATACATTTAAATTTAAGGCGGATAGTTATTTTAATTTTTATTTTTAAAGTTACTTAAATATTTAATAGTATGAAAAATATTCAAGATGTGTCTCACTGCAAATGTTTTTAAATTCGTTTTAACGATTATTAAAAAAATAATATTTGCAGTACATAACTCTAATGTTACATTATGTAGGCAGGTATAATTTGCAATTAATGTTAAAATAGTAGGTTTAAGAAAAAAATAAATCCATACTTTTGGAAACCATAGAACATGACAATATGTTTTAATTTTAAGCAATGCGTAATAATTGTAGTTTTTTAATAAAATAGTTTTAAAAAATTGTGTTTTATTCAAACTTCCCTTCATTAGATATTACGGATAAGCTGATAAGTTCTTTAAAAACTAGTATGCCGCGACTGCGTACACGTGTTAAAATGAGTTTTGTTAGTTAGTGTCGGAAACGAAAACAATATAGATAAAAGGTATATTAAATGTTGACCTAAACTATAATCTAATACTAAACCAAATTTGGTAAAAATCTGTTTTGTAGTTTGTGAGTGAACAGCGAACAGACAATCCGACCGAAAAAATTGCCTATCCTCTTTTTAGATTCTACATCCTGTATACCAGTGGTGGGCAAATAACGGCCCGCGTGCCGGATCCGGCCCTTGAGAGGTTTTAATCCGGCCCACCGAGGGTTTTTTTTAGAAAAAATATGAACCTTAAAAAATCAATGGTCGAATATTAAAAGACTATTGCAATTTGAACAATTAGGATACTTAATCGATACTTCAAACATATATATTGCATATTTCATATGTTAAGACTTCATAAATAGATTTTATTTTAATAAATGATTCTAAAATAAAAAAATGACTTTTGTTATATTTATACAAAGTTTGATAATCGTAATATTTACTGCTATTTTAGGTGTTTTAATAAACCGGCCCGCCTCAAGATTAATTACAATTTACTGGCCCGCCACTAGATTTTTTTTGTAACTTACCGGCCCGCGGTCAAAAGAATTTGCCCACTCCTGCTTTATACAAGAAGTAGCAATCACCATTTCTAAAAATAAGTACAAACTTAAATACCCTAAAGCAAAAATATAAGCGATTTTTCTGATGGAAAGAAATACAAAAAAAACCAAAACAATGAAAGATTTGATATTGAAATAGATGTTTACATTTATAAATGTCTCTCTCAACAACTTCTTTGTGTAAAATAGACCATCTGCCTTGAATTATTCATTATCAGCAAGGCTACTGATGGATATCCCTGGACAAGTAACACAAATTGAATCTAACCCCAAAGTAAGCAAATTATACGCTTGTGTTATGGGTGTTAGTCAACGATAGATACTAATACATAGAAATACTTAAATAAATACTAGAATAAATGTAATAAACACCCAGACCCGGAAATGCAGACATCTAAATGTTCATCACACAAACGCCTGCCCCCGTCGGGAATCGAACCCGAGCCTCGCGGTTAGTCGGTGTAGTTAGCCGTATACGCAAGCCACTCGACCAACGAGGCGGTCGAACTCTTCTTCTTCTTCTTCAACTTGTCGAAGGGATCCACTGCCTAACCTGTTCCAGCTGCTATAATGACAGTATCATATTCCTGATTAAATGGGAAGATAGCCAATAGAATACCCTAACACCCCAGCCACAGGACGGCGGCGCACTCATAACGTCTAAGATATCTACTCTATTCTCTTACCAACTTGAGAGCCGTGTGTTTGTTGTCTTGTCACATCAAATATATACACGTAATATATCGTAAAAGACGTGTCTGCGTCATTCTATAATTAGAGTAGGTACAAGGTAGGAGTTTTGGCGCCATCGAGAGAAGAGATGGTCGAAGGTTTTTTCATAATTATTGAATTTTGTGTTGATATTGAGTGAAATTAGTCGATGTTGGTGGCATTTTGTACAATTTTGTTCAGTGAAAGTATACAATTGAAATGATCATGAAGAAATTAGCGTATTGTGTATTTCCTCGCTGTCGCCAAATCTCGTTACATAAGCTTGAGTAATGAGGACACCGCTTTACCTTGGGTAAAGCGGTGACCTTATTGACTGTGCCTGACATGACTTACTGACGACTGATGACTAATTATAATTTATTAAAATTGATATAAATTTGATGCAAATTTCTACTTGACTAATGGCAAAATACTAACATAAAGGCTAAAACGAAAGAAGAGTACAAGACAAAGTAAGTAATAAATAAATATAAATTTCAGGGTTGAAGAAATTCCATTTAAGATAAATAAAATCTTCACTTCTTTCATTATTAACACTGTTAAAGAGTAGAAAAGTCTTCCTGAAGCTGTGATTCCAAACAAATATAAATTAGATAGCTTTAATTAAAGCAAGTCTTCTATAACTCTTGCTTTAAAGACTGATTTGTATTTGTTTGGAATCAAACCTTCTGCAGTGATTCTAGACTCTAGAGCAATGCAACTTTGACTTCTATGCAGATAGAGTTTTTACTGACCGACCAACTCCATCAACCAACCGCGTCTTACTACTTGTCTTGATCTATTTTTCTAAGTCTAGTTCTAGTCTGTGTTTAATAAAAGACTAATCCCATAACACTATCAAATGTATATTTGCCTACTTTAGATTCAATTTGTGTTACTTCTCGAGGGACATTTATTAATTTATTTAGTCTATCTGAAGCAGTGATTACAGAGAATAATACATTTTAGACATATTATGTACCTAAAGCAAGAGCCTGGCCACTACAATGTAATATAGAGTTTATCTTTGTACAATCGAACGAAAACGCGGTTAAACCTACGCGCCCTACGTTCGGCCATTATTACCCGCGCCTACGGCGTCGCGGTTCTGCGATTTTATTTCAAAACTCACGAAACCGGTGACTAGATGCGGTCCCGAATCCGCTGCGGTTGAAATTATCGCTCGCAAACTTGGCAGATTACGAGCGTAGCCGGCGGTTGCGGTTAAATATTAATAATAGTTCAAAATGGTCGCCCGCCAACCGACCGCAGAGCGGGCGGTCGCAACCCGCCGAGGCGGCTGGAGATCTCCGCCCGCACGGTTTTACGGGCAAACGACCGCTGCCGCAGAAACCGCAAGCGCTGCGGTTAGAAATCGCATCGTGAAATGTGATCTTGTTTTGTGCATATAAATCGACATTCTACGGATTCTGCGGGCCCGCAGCCGCTGCACGGGCCGCGAGTTCTTAGTCTTAGACTGCTGTAAAAGTAGATTCCAGAAAATAATAATAATTAGTAGTTTTTTAAAAAGAATAAATAGGATTATGCAGGAACACCGAGAAGTATATCATTTTTGACCATCACTTTCTACCGGGTGAGTACTGCGTTATAATGCTAAGGTAATAAAATAATCTTCAAGCTGCATCCCTTAGGGCAGGGCTTGAAATACCGGTATTTTTAGGAACCGGTATTAATGACCTTGAAGCAATACCGATACCAAGGCGTTACCTGTACTGTTTGTACCGGTACCAGACTTAGTACCGGTACTGTTGCTTTAAGGGTTCTGATACCGGTACTGTTTCAATAATACCGGTACTAGAAAACATATTACTTATCATTTTTTCTTCAATCGAAGATATCTCTGTTCCTTCATGAGAGATTAAAATAATACCGATACATAAAAAGGAAAATTGGCAACTTCACACTTTATTTAACGGGTACCTTTATTGGATACCGGTTTTTATCGGTACTTGTTAGATACCTGTATCGGGTCAGTACCGGTATACGAAGTACCGATACCCACTATGGAACCGGTATCCAGGTATCGAAATGGCAAGAACCTCTAAATACCGGTATAGAACCTGTACTTTTCGTACCGGTTTCAAGCCTTGCCTTAGGGTGTAGGTAAAAATACAACCAGGAAAGCCACGACTATTACAGTAAAAAATACTTCAGTCCCACAATGTGTTTTACCAAGCTGTTAAAAGAATGATGAAATAATTACGGTAAACTCTTTAAATGAAAACCTTTATGTTTTACTTTTTTATTCTCAGTATTTTTACGGAAAAAAATCCTAGATAATTTTAGTGATAATTTTATATCGATTCCACATAAAACTTTGTTTTATCGCAATTGGTCAAGCAGCCGGATAAATATCATTAAGTTTGCACGAACTCCTTGCCACATGAGCTCTTTAAGTGAACAGGTATGTAAATGAAATATCGATTAAAGATATTTTAATCACTGAAATTTCGTTTAATTAGGTAAGTGCTTTTTATTTTTCAAATTCTTGATTATAGGCTAGCTGTCCCGGCTAACTTCGTTCCACCTGTTTTGTTTGTATGGGAAAACTTAAAATGTTTTTTTAGTTTTCCTTTCATCTTATCTTTTAAACCTTACCCGGACTTCCACAAATAATTTAAAACCAACATTAGCCAAATCGGTCCGGTTCTCGAGTTTTAGCTATACTAACGAATAGCAACTGATTTTTATATATTATAAGATAATTAATAGTTTTGTTTGTTCCGGTGGTTCCTAGTATTCAACAGCCCCAGGCATGTGTTTAGAACGCTTCCTAGCCAAGCTGGCCCTGGCATTTATTAAAACTGGATCGTGAACCTATTATACTTAAATACTACGCCCGTGTATACATTGTCCAAATACTGAGGTCAGTATTGTATGATTGAGCACTACCGACCGACCCTTGGTGCAAAAAAACTTGGAAAAATTATATTGTATCAGTACTATTCCATTATGAGATAATTTACACATGGGTACCCTTCAATAGTGAGTAAGTATATAATTATAATGGTATATCTGCGAGTAATTTATTTTATTTAATATCAGTAAGTTCACCTATATTCTTTAAAGAAGACGAAAAACGTTGCATTATAATTCCATAAAGAGATAAGTCAAAAAAGTATCTTCACGCCCATATCCCGCACATTAGGCAGAGGAACAACCAGGGCATCCACTACTAGCCGAAGATACTAAGTCCCAACCGGGCACATATTCAATCCCGACCCGGGATTGAATATGTGCCCGGAATTGCCCGACCAGGGAGTAGAACCCGGGACCTAAACAGTGAAGTTCGACGCCGGACCGCTAGACCGCTAGGCGATAGGGGTAAGTAGTTATTAGATAACACGATGGTACCGTTGTGTTATTAGTTTTATTAAGATTATACCCTAGTCTAAGAAAGGAACGCGGGGAAAAGTGTTATTGGATTGTTGTTCCATTATGCCTAATTAATAGCATTGTACTGTTAACTGTTATATCAACTTACATTCTTAAATAAGCCTGGGGTAATTATATTGTATTAGTGCATATCCATAAAGAGGTAATTATTCATCAACATGATGGTACCACTACGCTATCTTACACTTATTTTTAAAAAGAGCCCGAGAAAAGCATAAACATGGAAAAAGTAAGTATAAAAAGATATATGTGCCTAAATTGCCATAAAAAGATACTATACAGGTTGACATTTAAAGTACCAGCCATAGTTTGAAAAACGATAAGGAATCGATAAGACTTTCGATCTATGAAGTAATTAAGAATAATAAAAAAAAATTGTAATTTCTATCCAACGTAAAATACAAGTTGCATGGTTATAATGTAAACAAAGCATAAAACTGGTTCCCACCGACCGCAGTCGCATTCGTAGGTAGCTGGTGACAGTAGTAGTAGTAGTAGTAGTAGTACCTATTACAATATTTGTCAACAGGTAATATAACGGGATAATATTAGAAATGCATTACATTTACACCCTGCCAAAATTTGGCCAGTCCTTTCAAAGTAACACTGTATAGCATTGCATGTACTTTTATGTTGGCTTATTATTCTAGGGGCCTGGGGAAAGCTGTGTTGTATCAGTGCATTTCCATTAAGAGGTAATTATTAATTAACATGTTGATACGGTTTGCTATCTTACACTTATTCTAAAAAGGAGCGCGGGAAAGACTTTTACTGTATCTGGAAATTGCCATAAAGAGAAATACTAAACTTTTAAGTACATATATGTGATTTTATGTTAGCTTATGTTCTTAAAAGGAGCTTGGCGAAAGCTCTGTTGTGTCGTTGTGTTTCCATAAAAACATAATAACATGATCGTATTTTTGAACTGGCATTAATTCTGAAAAAGGATACCAGAAAAAGTTATATTGAATCAGTGTTTTTCCATACCTACTTATTGACATTACTTTAAAATGTTACTCTATATAAATAATAAATATCCCTTAACAAATTACACAAATTGATCTAACCCAAAGTAAACTAATTTTCATCATCACACAAAAGTCTGACCCCGTCGGGAATGGAACTCGACCTTAGCTGTTAATCAAGGGAGTTAGGCGTGTACGCTAACCTCTCGATTAAGGCGACCAAAGGAACCCGGAGAAAGTTGTATTAGGTATGTAGGTAGGTAGGTATATCCGTAAGTTTCCATAAAAAGATAATGAACATGATGGTACCTTTAAGTTATGAGTCTACAAGGTTATACGTTATGTAAAAACACTTATTGCGTATACGTGTACATAGTTACGTAATTTTTAGTTTTAGATTTACAATTTGCCAATTATCAACATTGATTTTCAATTACCCAACATATCGGCTTATTCTTAAACACCCATTGACAGTGAGAGGCTTTTGTGGCCATGACTTATTTCATTGACGAAGATCATAACCTACCGGCCGACCCCTAACTGAAATAAACGCGCATTGTCATACAAATCTTTCCAATGCGCACACGCCTGTGCTGCCTTAATATTGTTTACGAATTGTTTTTTTTTGTGATGTGTGATTGTTGCGTCACAGATAACATATAACAAAAAGTAAGTGATTTTATTTCTAAACGAAAAATACAAAATTGTGTTCGGTGTTTAAAATTTCAAATGTTGTTAATTCCGGTTTATATAACAAATTTATGTAAATGTCTTATACAGAAATTTTAATAATATTGCTATTATAAATGTATGTATGTGGTATCGATTAAAATATAGTTCTTGTATGTTTTTCTAAGATAGATTTTATTTAATTTAAGTATAACTAAATCCTTAAAACATTTTTGGTGTAGACAGTGAACAAACACTCGGCTCTCCTGATATTATGAGTTAACCACATCCTATATAGTACAATCACCATAGATGATGTAGGTGCGTTGCTGTTCTGCGGCCTGGATGTTAGGCTTAATGTGCAAAACCTACCGGCTACCCTACCCCCAAGGCCTAGAAGATAAAACTGTCAGTACTGTCATTTGACCGCCTCGTTGGTCAAGGGGCTAGCGTACACGCCTGATTCCACCTATCAAATGCGAGGCTCAGGTTCGATTCCCGACGGAGGCACGTATTTGGGTGTTGAACTTGTAGATGTCTACAATTCGGGGTTTGGGGTTTTTTCATAAATATATTCTAGAATCTATATAAGTACTTGTATGTATTCGGTTTGTTTTGGCACACATAACACAAACATACAGGCAATTTGCTTACTGATTTCTATTCAATTTGTTTAATTTGTCCAGAGAAAATAGATAAGGCTAGGCCTATGTTTACACCTATCCCTTATCTTGAAATCCTCTTTTTAAAACATAACTCGTCTAGATTTTATTGTTTTAAACAAAACTAAAAAAAAAACAAACATTTAAATACAAGTTGCTTGAACTCTTTTAGTTCGTATTCACCTGTCTTTTAAAATAAGAAACAGACTAGCAGGTGCCATCGGCCTTCGAGGTATGGTTACATTTCCTGATGGCGGGCGGTTTCAGGGTATACCACCACTACAGTCTGATATATCTATATGGTATAGTGATGTGCGGCAACTTGGTAGAATTTGTACAACTGCCCTTAGTGTAGCTGCCACCCTTTCATCAGTGCTCATAATTTGACCGCCTCGTTGGTCGAGTGGTTAGCGTACGCGCCTAACTACACCGGCCAACCGCAAGGCTCGGGTTCGATTCCCGACAGATGAACATTTGGATGTCTGTATTTCCGGGTCTAGGTGTTTATTAAATTTATTCGGGTATCTATTTAAGTATTTATATGTATTGGAATCGTTGACTAAAACCCATAACACAAGCATATACATAATTTGTATTTATTGAGTATTTTTTTTTAAAAGAAAAAAGTATCATGCTCCTTGCTGTGATGTAGAGCAACCAGTAGTCTTGCATACTTGAGCTAATACCGGACCATGTGACCAGACTAATGATACTGATACTAGGCAATGGCACAGTATAAAGAATTCTACTTGTATTAAGACTGTGGCAATGGTGTGTTTAGGCGATGGCTGACCCTCACCATAATCAAAATCAACACTTTTTTATGATATTGGAAGGCAAACAAGCAAACGGATTTCCTGATGGTAAGAAATTCTCGCCGCCTAGAGACACCAAAGGTGGTAATGGTGCGTTGCCAACCTGAGGTCGGGATGTTAGGCCTCAAGCCAAACGGCTACCTTACCCTCCTAACCGGAACACGTCATGACGTTATGGCGGCAGGAATAGGTAAGGCTGTGTACTAATCCAGTTGAGTCGCTGCGAAACTCTATCACCTGGTCAGATGTCACGGTGTTAGTGACGGCAAGCTTATGCTTGCGTTTTACGAGCTGCCTGGCACAGGAAGTGGTCTATTCTACAAAGGAGCCCCGGCTAACAGCTATTACCTACCTACTCTGCAGACTGTATCAAGAGAGGTTTGATACCTATGAAATGGCAATAGAAGTAGGTAGGTAATACTAAGACACTACCTACCTTGGCGTCTATAAAAGTAGGTGTTTTTAACAGAACATACCTACCTGCTGAGCAGGTACTGTTTACTTTAGTTATTACAAAGTATAAAGGTGAATTTTTATTGTATTTTGATTTATGACATTTTTATTCACGATGAATTCAGCAAAACATAAATTAAATAAAACAATAAAATTATTTAAAGGATTTTAATGGTTTTTTTTTTGCGGCGAGTAAGTACCTAGTTTCGGTAAGTTACAACGAGCAATTTTAGCATACAGTTATATCAAATATATTATAAATGATATACGTTATAATATATAATACTTTAACAAACATTACATTTTAAAACTAATAAACAAAGAAAAATAATACCGTAGGTACATATTATTATTGATTATTTCTTATTTTTGTAACAATTTTTGTAAATGAAGTGAAAAAAGAAATAATTTGCTTTATATTTTTATCACTGTAAAACCGTGAAAAATCAATTTCGATATTGATAATATATTCGATTGGTAACAATAATATAATAATATTAGCTGACCCGGCAGACGTTGTTCTGCTACTTTTTTTTAATGTGATTTTAGTTTAAAAAAATGGGTGAGTCACCCTTGTCATTAACAATAGAAGTTGGCCGATTTTCAGACCTACTCAATATGCTCACAAAATTTCATGAGAATCTGCCCAGCCTTTTTGGAGTAGTGCGATAACTGACATTGTGACACGGGAATTTTATATATGTATAAGAATATATACGATATATCGTAATAAAATTCGTATTTTCCCGGATTTCCCAAAAAGCGAGCATAGACTTTCCGTCACTAAATCAGTGACATCTGACTAGGTTTAAGGGTTTTGAACCGACTTGTCCGGATTGGTACTATCGCTTTGCTTATTTCTGCCGTCATAACGACAGTGCTTGCCGCTAACGTGATCCCGTTCGGAGGGTAAAGTTGCAGGTAAACTTACTTTTGCTCAAAGCCAAACATCCTAGCCTCGGGTTGTGAATGTACCATTATCACCTTTGGTGTCTCTACTCTCTAGGCGGCTTGAATTTCCAACCAATAGGAAATCCGTCTGATTGTAAATTCCAATGTCATAAAAAAGTAAACTTTTTCAAAATCTCGTTAAATATTACAGTGATTTTAGAGAACATAATTTAGTTTTAGTAACTTTTTTTCTATTTTAAATTTCTTTTGGCGCCATTGGAAACAATCATAATATTTTTTTATGATGCGTGCGATTATTATTTCATAACTTTTGTAAAAATTGTTACTTCCATAGATACTTTTTTTTGAAATTATACGTATTTAGTCATATGTACACTTTTTTTAACTTAGTAAGTAGTTTAACTTATTTTCTTATCTAACTTAATCTTTGCAGAAAAAAAAACACCTACGTGTTATTTGTAGAAATCCCTTTCCCCAAAGTAAAATCGGAGTTAATTTTACTGTCTCACTAAATATGAAACATAAATCTGAGCCCTCACCATGTGTTGACGGCTTGTCAAGTTTACGACACTCGCTACCGTCTCTGTAAATTATTTGTACGAAAACTTGGAACAGCGCCTCTATTGGTAACTAACGGCCAATGTTAATAATATTTCTCTAAAGATGGATTTCAAGCAATCTAGATAGCTGCGTATCCGCCGGCCTATCCTATACCAAATTGCCAAATTAATCCAGTTCACAGATATGTTATTGGCAAGCGATAACATTAAAAAGGATCAAAATATCAATCTTGGACAGCAAGTTTTGGATTAGGATTGATTATTAATATTGGCCGTAAGAGAAACACATTTTTAGACAAAAAGTGTCATAGATTTCGGCACGTAGCTTACCGAACGTAATCTTTACCGACTCATGGTAAGGACTCTGAAATTGATGATTATTTTTCGACGACTAATGTACAAGTAAACGGTTTTTTTTTACCACGCAATTTTCGAGTCTATGTCCGCTTCAAATTGGCTGCAATTTCTACTTAGCTACCTCAGTAATGGTACAAAACAATTTATTTTAAATTATTTTGTTATAAACAATATAACGCCATGCATTATTTTCTTCGGTTTTTTCATATTCATATATTTATAAAATATGTTTACAATTCGAATGTGTATGGCCTTGTACCTAGGTTGACACGGCTAATTCGCTAGGGTGTTCGTTTAGGCTAATTCGAGACTGGTGACAAAACTCTGCAAAATCGGCGTGAAACGAGCAATAAGGAGGAAAGTAGACAGGTCTGCAAGATTAGTGAATGTTAGCACTCTGTAGCTAGTCTCTGCCTAACAACAAGGGACTTGTGTAGATATAGATTTAAGTATAAATTATCAGTTTACGAGTCACGGATAGAGTGTTACTATTAGTATGTTTAATGACCTGATGGTGACACAAAATATATGTCCTGTGGTCAGGGTATTAGAACAATTGTGGAAGTCTATCGGCTAGTCGTTGACTACCCACCCACCCATAGGCCATAACACTAGCACATAACTTGCTTAATTTGAGGTCAGATTCAATTTGGGCAACTTGTCCTGGGATATTTTTTATTATTTCGTTATTTACTTGGTAAGTCTCAAAACTAAGAATTGAAATATTACGCAGGAAATGTTTCCAAAGAAATAATCGTCACTGTATAGACTAGTGTGGTTGGCCATGACTACATGAAGTCTACGCCTCCACTAATCGCTGCTTTTTACACGTTTCTGCTTTTTGATATACTTTGAAAGAAAGGCAGAAAATATTTATTGACCGACTAAAATTTACCATGCATCATTAAAAAAAAATCTAACTAAACCTTAACACATGCAACTTAAATAAAATACAAAAAGTAATAGTAAAATAGATAAACAGAGCGTGGTAGCATGAGTCCCTTGGGTAGGGAAAAGCTCAGTATTGTTGATTATATATATGACTCAGTGTTGTTGGGTTAAATCTACCCCAACATTGGTTTTCAGCTTCACACCAAGTCTCTTGTGTGATAGGCAGAGAGTGCAAATCTGTCAAAAGTCTGAAAATTTTCCTTGAAAGTATTTATATTCAGGCATTAATATTTAAATTCAATTTATTTAATTTAAATGTTAATGCGTGAATATGATTCACGCAAGCATATAACCACACACGTTAAGGTATCTACCGTAGAAACACAATAACAACGTACATAGATGTCAGGTACATAACACCGGTTATATCATTAACTAGGTGGTAGAGTTTTGCAGCGACTCACCCGGATTGGTACCACCGCCTTACCTATTCCTGCCGCCATAACGTCATGACGTGTTCCGGTGCGGAGGCCTAACATCCTGGCCTCAGGTTGCCATCGCATCATTTACCACCTTTGATGTCTCTAGCCAACGAGAATTTCTTACCATCAGGAAATCCGCCTGCTTGTTTGCTTTCCAATGTCATAAAAAAAGTATTCTGATCACAAGTCAGTACCCAGACTAAAAACTTATCAGATAGGTAGGTACTATTAGATTCTATGTACCTACTTACTCGCTAAAAGCCTATTTGAACTAGTGGTTTATAAGTAGTAATTCACCAAAATCAATTAAATTATTAGATGGTGGTAGAGTTTCGCAGCGACTCGCCCGGATTGGTACTACCGCCTTACCTATTCCTGCCGCCATAACGTCATGACGTATTCCGGTTCGGAGGGTAAGGTAGCCGGTAAACTTACTTTTGCACGAGGCCTAATACCCTGACATCAGGTTGGCAACGCACCATTACCATCTTTGGTGTCTCTAGGCGGCGTGAATTTCTTACCATCAGGAAATCCGTCTGCTTGTTTGCCTTCCTATCACATAAAAAAAATGTTATATTGGATACTGTAAAAATAACTGCTTAAATCATAACCCTTCCTTTTGGTTGTGCCATAATCGAGTACAAAAGTACTAGTAAGAATTTTTAACGTTGGTAGCCTTTAATGTTGCTCTCATTAGTCATTAATTAAGTCTATGAATAGGGTTCACAAATATCAAATATACCTTTTGTTAAAAAAAGGAATTATACCGTTTTTTGTTTTTTCAAAAGCTTTCAAAACTTCCTTCAGCAGTTTATAAATTGGTCTGTATGTTTCTGAGTAGGTTCGTTTATGCCACAATATTACTCGATCATTATGGAACAGATTTGATGTTTTTTTTTTCAGAAAGTTAGGTCATGATTTTCTGTACCTACCTTCACGGCGTAGTATTGAAAATGGCGTCTTTTCTGAAATTTTAGGCTAGCCACATACGTTCGGGACACCGCTATGAAGTTGCGTTTAGAAAAAACGATATTAAATTAAGCGGCGTATTTAAATTATTCCGCTATACTGTTCAACAAAGCTAGAGCAATAAAGCATTCAAAATACTGTTTGTGTATTCATATCAATATTGTAATCTATATAATGTATTAAAATCAATGCTACTTTTGATTGTAATTTTATAACCCAAGAACGGGCTGACCTATCCAAACCTAATTTTTAGGCTTTGTCAGACTGTTTAGTAGATGGTTTACGTGAAGTTTGCGTAAAATTGGTCGAGCGGTTCTTCATTTATTACATTTTTTGTAACATATTAATTCAATAAATGGCAAATCATTTTGTTAATGACTATTTTTCAGTCAATTGAATCTTTTTTCAGGTAGAATACTGTCATGTTAAAACTTTTTCAGTTGTTTTCTCTTGTTTTGTTTTGTTGTGTTATATCGTTCATGCGGTCATAATATATAGCGATAAGAAATCAGGAGAGCTCCAAATATTGATATTTTCAAAAGTATGTTAAAGTGT
Source organism: Calephelis nemesis (assembly GCA_002245505.1). Taxonomy (NCBI): domain Eukaryota; kingdom Metazoa; phylum Arthropoda; class Insecta; order Lepidoptera; family Riodinidae; genus Calephelis; species Calephelis nemesis. Next base: position 85,754 of record NJDD01002293.1, read on the forward strand.
CACTTTCTGCATTCAATGTAATGTAGTCTGTATTCGACTTTTCTTATTTGTCTTAAATAATAATAATTAAAACAAGCTTCTGCTTTTAGAATAATTTGTGACGTCTAGTAGATATTAGATGCATTTTTATATTTTTAAGAGCACCATTAAACAGTACCTATCTCGCTAAATCTTGTTCCATACTTTAGGGTTGCCTGGAAGAGATCGCTGCCTTGGCGATAAGGCCGCCTTTGTGTATCTTCTCAGCTTAAGTTATTTTAATGTATTTGTGATTTATTTGTATTTGGTGCACAATAAAGAGTGATTGTATTGTCTTTGGGTAGTACTTTATACAAAACACATAATACTATACTATACAGGGTGTTAGGCGTATGGTTGAACAAACAAAAATGGCGAAAAGGTGGCATTATTTGAAAACACTTCCGGGAATATTTGACTTTATAAACGGTGATATTATTTTTTATTGAATTTTTAATTCTCCCTAATTCCAACTTTTAGTTTCATAACTTTTTTGTTTTAGACATAGAAGTTTCAAATAAAATTTATTTGCATTGCTCTAATTTTATTACATACATAATATTATATAATTACATAATATATATACATAACAAGGAATCCCCATTTCGCATAGTCATCGCATCACGCTTTAACGGAGGGACCAATTTGCTGATTCTTTTTTTGTTGATCAGTTATTGTCAGGAGAAGGATCATATAAAGATAAAAATCGGGAAAATTTTAGGGAAAGTGGGAAAACCCGGACTTCAATTTTGTCCATACAAACTGTTACTGTTGGTGTCAGGCGAGTTCGCCGGATCGGCTAGTCTTTATATAGGGAGACTTAAATATTATCTATATTATATAAATCCTCATTTCGCCTGGTCGTCAATGGACCAACTTTGCTAATAATTCTTATTCTGTTGGGTTAGGTATTGTCAGGAGAAGGTTCTTATGAAAAAAGCCCGGAGAATTGTAGAGAAAGTGGGGAAAACAATGCTTTAATTCGTACAAACTGTTAGTAGCTGCTCATGACAAGCGATACGAAATTCTCGGATAGTTGAAATATACAATATAATATTGGGAGAATTTATAAAACCATCAATTTTAACGGAAGTCTTTCCAAATTATGCCACATTAACCGTTTTCATTTATCCGACCATGAATAATATATCATAATACATCAATAGTGGTGAAGTTTATCAAGTTTTTAAAATGACAATAAAATTAGAAGTTGAGCCAACAAGCTCTAAAAAATATAGTCTAAATTATATAATCTAAAATACTGCTCAATTTCTAAAATATCATTTTTCCTTTTAGGCTTAGACTTTTTTTTGAAGTTGGTAGCCCTATCTATGAAGCAATATCAATAGCACAATAATTGGCATTTGCTGTACACATACGTTGCTCTTGATTCATGATTATGTCACGACATACATGCTTGCCTTGTAGTTTAAGGTCAAAAATGATTTCGTCCGAGTGATTTCTACTAGGAGTATATAGTACAGATCTACGAACACATAAAAATAAAAAAGGTGAACCAAAGTTTATTAGGTATTTATTAAAAGGCATCGTGAAAAGTACCTAGATTGTATAGTCTTAAGCTGTGCTCACTAAATCACCAAGTTAGCGACAAGTTAATTAACGTGTCAATTTTGGGAGACATGTTACAAGTAGATGCATTGCAAGATTCTGCACAGCATTCTACTGAAAGAAAGAAGAATTTTGAAACATTTATTCAACACAAGGGACCCGGACCAACATGCCAAAAATAATGCCTCAAAGTTCTATTTACATACACTATATATTATTGTTGTTGTTATTTTTATATCCAAGAGCAAAGAAGAAATTCTATCGCGAGTCCATAATATAAATAAGATTGACTCAGGCGGAGCTAAAGACCTTTTCTTTCTAATCCTATCACGGGCCTATTAGTAATTACCCCTGGTACAATACGGAATAATTACAAAACTGCATAAAGGAGGATCTAAGTTGTTGACTCTGATTAATATTCCGAGAGACTACGCTAACTTTAGCATGTTATGTGAATAAAAAAAAATGTATGAAAACTGTTTTAACACCTTTTAAAACATGGCTTTCATTTGATTAAAGCTAGAGAGCCCTATCTTGCAACACTGGCCACTTTAGTTTTAATTTTACAAATACAGACCCTCTGAATCTCCACTAATTGCAGTAATATCCTAATTTCTAAATCACGTTACTATTCCTACAGGATGCTGAACGAGCAAGATTTAGCACTAGCCCGCGCCATGGTCGCTGAGGAAAGAGATACATGTGGATCACCTGGACCGATTCGAAAAAACCCCATTGATGAAAAATACAAGTTCAGGTAAACATATCAAATTATTTTCTTCTTTCATCGGGTTACCCTTTACTTACGGTTTTTCTGTTTCCACTATCCGTTTGTCTAGAGCTTTCATATGACATACTTCCAGATAAAACACAGTTTAGGTGCCAACGTTCTTAAGCTTACCACTTTAAGTAGGTGTCAATAAGTCACATTCATCACTACTAATTCTTGTAGTGAACTATGTTAACCTTAACCTTAGCGAAACGATTTAAGTAACTTCACGATTACTAAGGAATAAGTATATTGAATTGATTGGCATGATTTTCGTTATTATTTTTTTCAAATGAATGAATGTAATACGTAAATCTACATCTGATTTATATTTTTTGTGACGGAATTTTGTGTACAATTAGATAATTTTACTCAAAAATTTGGGGACTAACAATGTTATAGCGTTATTCGGAATAACGCTATAACGTTCAAAGAAATGGAATTACTAAAAGCAGTGTTGGCAACCCTAATTGTTTTATCAAATATCAAGTGTCAAATTTAATTTTGAAAAAAAATTGAAAACAAAAAGCAAACATTGGTAAAGTTTCTGAAGCTTTTTGCTGTTTTATTTTCCTAATATACTAACTGTGTAGATTTGTGCCGTGCTTAGAGAGGAATGTGAATTTAGTGCCTATTAATTATGAAAATATATAAGTGGTGGATACTACGAAAATATGAATGCTACGAAGATGGATAGTAAAATGAAATCAAAACATCCTTGTACCAGTAAAGAAGCAGATGATGAAGAAGAAAGGTAATTTATTAAATTTGTATACCTAAATGCTATTTTGTTTGTATATTGACGAAGGAATAACCGGAAACAAAACAAAGTTTGATGCGCTGATAACACATAACCTATAATTATTCTTCTAATGGCTAAAAAAAATTGTAGCAATTAAAATTAAATTATGTTATAATAAACTTATCCTATTAAACCTAAATAGAAGCTCTTTTTAGGAAATTTCTTCAATCAAAATAAAAATAAAGTCCCAGAATAAAATCTCTGCTGTTTGATGGACTTAATTGCATACTCTGCTTAATTTTATGTATTATTTTATAAGTATGTAGGAATCTGGGAAACCCAGGTTGAAACTTCACAATTAAATTGATTGGGTTTTATCAAATTGTGGTATCAAGACTCTCGAAAACTAGCATGTTTTTATGAAAAGAGTAATTAAATATGGAGTAATCCTGGCAGGTTTGCAAGGATTGTTATGTTTGGCATTCGATACTCTATCCACCTCGTAAGGGACTTGGCATGAAGGTGAGTAAGAAATGTTGTCTAAATTACTTGAACAGTTTGTGTTATCCCCGAAGAGGTAGACAAAGTTACAACTAGAGCACCCACCAAAAATGTGCTTACGATTCCCACAATATGACAGGTAACAAAGCAATTGCCAATCTGCTACTTATCTAATCCCGGGCAACATTGTTTTCATAACAGTTCACAGACAGAGTTTCTAGGCTCTAGCAAAATAACTTCCTCATAACACTATTATGATGTGGTACAAATGATGACAAACAAAGTTAAAAGAGCTTTGGTAGGACACACAAGTTTCACATATTGAAATACCATTGGTGTTATTGAAATTTTGTTGCTTGTGTTTTGTGGGTGGTATTGGTAACAAATGATGCAGATATCTGTAATACTGTTGCTTTTCATTAATTGTATGTATTTCAGGAAATCTTGTTCTCATTTTCAACATAAATGCTTATATGTCATGGGAAGGGTTTTTAAAATAACCTATTCAACTAAATATTGATTTTGGTCCCTAAACACTGTTAATTAAAAAGAATAAAAAATACAATATTTGTTATCTGGCATTTTTGTATTGATTTAGCTTCCACTCCTGGCTTTGCTCTCATGTAAAAGAATATTTTTTTTAATGGTATTGGACGGCAAACTAACATGGATTTCGTGATGGGAAAAAATTTACCGGCTACCTTACCCTCCGAACTGGAACACATCATGACATGGCAGCAGGAATAGGTAAAGCAATGGTATCAATCGAGGCGAGTGGCTGCAAAACTCTACCATCTAGTTAGATGTTACGGTGTTATGTCAATAACGTCAGTTAAGCCTATGCTCACCTTTTACGAACTGCCTTGCCGGAAGGCAGATGTTCTATTCTGCAAAGGACGCTGGACTGGGCTGATAAATAGTATAGATTTGTTATGTCCAATGTAATTTATGAAATAATTGGGAAGCAACTACTATCTTAAGCTCATCTTAGACATAAAATGAATTTCTATTTCTCTTGATCATTGCATCATGCCTGAATGGATGGACCAATTTAGCTAATTCGTTTTTTGTTGTGTAAATTACCTTAGTCAGTGAGGGTTTACATTATAAAAGAAAAGAACCTTTAGCTGAACACTGTTTAAAATTGATATCCAACCAATGATATGCTGAATGTGGATGATGTGTCAGCATGTTATTTGTTGACTCTAATTTTCAAAAAATTTCTTATTTAAATATCTATATTTTATTAAAATGTTGGCTTTGTAAATAATTTATCCCAAATTAAAACAAAAAAAATGAGAATTTTGATTTTCATGTAAAAAATGAAATACTATTTACAGTTACTTACACAGTACTATTGCTCAAAATGTTTTGTCAGGCACTCAAATAAATTGGTGATGTAGACTGTAGAGAATAGATTGAATAATAAATTTAAAATAAATGAATTGATATTGTAATTTTGTCAAAAGGAAGTGATTTTTTTATGGAGTGCATTGCTAAAAATTAATTTACTTTTTATAATGGCAATTTAAAAGACAAATGTGTGCGGATAAATCTTGTCTAAAGTGAATTTTTTTTCTTTGTTTAAAAATTGTTAAGTATTTATGCCAAGGATGGGACAGTAAGTAGAATACCATTTTCGCTTTCGATATCTTATAAACAATTATTTCATCCTTATTGGCTTACATTAATGTTTTGTTTTCTTGTTTGACTTTCAATCTCATTTCAAGACTAGTCCAAGAATCTTACTTTATAAAAAAAAATAGATTAATTGATAAATCAGGTATTTGACTGTATTTTTTCCTACTGTGGGTTAGTTAAGTAGCCTTAAAAGCACTAATCAGTTAAGTGACATTCCAAGCTCACTTATGACTGACCAAGTCTTATATGGAGAATACAATAAAATAAAACTTTGATGGGTTTCTGGTCTCCGAAGTTTAAAGGGAAATGCAGTTGCAGAGAAACCGGTTTGAAGGGGCTCAGAAACACTCCCCACGGTACCCAAATAAAGTAACACTTTGACGGGTTCTGGGACACAGAGGTTTAAAGGGAAATGAAGCTGCAGGGGAACTGGTTAGAAAGGGCTCATTTGCACTTCCCATAGAACCTTAACCTGTATGTTAGATTGCCAGAAGAACTTCTATAAGTTTTTTCAAGAGCTTTGGTAGGTCTCTGCAGTTTCAACAAAGATCTAAGCAGGATGAGCCTAGCAGAGGAACCTGACTAGGAATTGCCTGGAAGCAGAGAAAAAGCAACACGGATACTCAATGTTGCAACTGTCAGCCTGGCGAAACTTATGTAGGCTTAATAAGAGGCGTGATCACAAATAGGTCTATCTAGGTAGCATTTTCGGGGTTGTTGGACCTGTACTCTTTAATACTAATAATAAGAAACGAAAGCTATGGCCATTATAAATGTAAATTTTATCTGTAACAATGAACTCATTCAGTAGGTACTCAGAACTGTGTATCTATAGGACATAAGTACCCACGTTAGCGGTAAAGAAAGGAATTAAAAATTGCACCATAGGAGTTGAATCCTCAGTAGCTCAAATGGTTTGAGCATTCATCGGCTTAAAACGAAAGGGTACAGATTCAAACCCTGTATAAGCCGAAATTTTTTCTTTAAAATTTGTAGAAATAATAATAGTTTAGTTGGTCTAAATATTTCTATAAGCTTATTATGGTTGCTGAATGTATTTCCATGTATGTTATGATGTCATTGACACAAACCTATATGATATCACAAGTATACAATATGCTTATCTAGAGTTAAATTGATCGCGTAAGGCTCGCAGCCTTTAAGGAATCATTAATTGGTTGGATTGGACTTCTGCCTACAACGTCAGCAACAGGGGCTGTCTCCTAGACTTGGTGCTGCGTTCTGGTTACTGGGTGGACTTGATGGAGGAGTAGTGGTTCATTGCTCTGCGCTAGGCGCCGGTTGTAAGAGAGATCGTTGTCGCCGAGACTGCGTTTTGCCGCACTTATTGGATCAGGAGGATCCAATAGGACGTGACGGGATGTTCTAAATTTGGTGGGCACGTGGTGGACGGACGGTGTGTAGTCACACGCAGGTGTAAACACCGGGTCCGAGAAATTCGAAACAAAATGGCGCCCCATACAAAACACTCAAGTTTTGTACGGAGAAAAATTCCTGACGTGTGTTTCTGGTCAATTGATTTGTTTGGATTTGTTGTGTTCAATTTTTTTCGAAAAGAAACGCCATAACTAATTTTCGAATGTATTATCCCTAAGTAGCTGATCAAGGGCGGATCCACCATTTTGGACACTTAGACATGCCCATTATGTGCTTTCTTTTGTAGGAACGCACTTTGGCACACATTTACAAATTCCTAATATTATTTCGACTCGACACTTAGACATGCCCATTATGTGCTTTCTTTTGTAGGAACGCACTTTGGCACACATTTACAAATTCCTAATATTATTTCGACTCGCACTCTGCTAACTTTTTTTAGTTTTAGGCTGTTAGTAAAGTTTATCGTAAGACGTTTACGTACGTACGTGTTACACTGAATATAGCGAATTCTTATTTCTTACCAAAGTCATGGGTAAAAATGTTCACCTCTTACGAGCTACTAGGTAAAGACTAGAGAGGCATCGTATTTTTTGTGAAAAAGACATCGCGAGTTGCTGACTCCGTAATCAATCTCGGGACTTTTATAGCCAGCGCCAGCACCAGGTCACGAGACCACGGAATAAACCACTAGCCTACAAAAGAATTGCGTGGATTGATCTTAATATATCGGTCTTGGTATATCGAAAAAACCTACGAATATTAGTATCGTAAAAAAAAAGTTTATCATTAGGCTACCTAAGAAAATGTTTATTACCAAGCTTTTTTAATGGACTAGTCGTGTTTTGAGTCACGCCTTATCTACTGATCTCAGCACAATGGCTTGTCTTGACCTACTCTCTTTACTAAAATAAGGCTCTAAACACATGTATGATCTAATGTGATCTAGATATAAGCGTCCGTACACACGTGCGAACGTTGGGTAGCGATTTCTTTTTTTCTATGTTGTGATTGTTTTAATTTAATGGAACATGGGATTTTTTTAGTGGAGTACGCTTTTTCTTTTTGTATGATTTAATTGATTTTTATGATGTTATTAATTATCATTTAAGTAATCTAAGGAACCTTAAAAATATAATTTAACTAATCTAATAAAAAAAAGAAAATATTTGTTTACACCAGATGATATTTTCAAAATTTTACACTATATGAAAATTCCGTCAGCGTATAAAAGTTAATGCGGGATAAAAAGTGGCCTATATATCACTCTTTAGTCTCCAATCTCCATTCACGAATTTATAATATAACATCACTTTGTCGTGATAAGTATCTAAGACTAACAAGCAAACACACTTTCGCATTTAATTATTACCTGAGTGTAATTGTTTAGAGATTGGTACAACGAGCAATTAAGCCAAGGATTTATGCCTGCTATACATTCTAAAATCTTATAACCTTTTCTATACATTTTTTTTTTTTTAATTTGTTTAATGGCGAGTCGTATTTTGTGATCAGGAAGTTTGTTATTAAAAGGTCAATGTATGCACTATGAAGCTATGAAGGTATAGTTTTTTTTAATATGGATTAGAAGGCGGAGAAGACACGGCTTTCTTGACATCAGGGGACAATCATGACCTACAGACATCGTAGTTAATAAAATTGCGTCGTTTTATTAACTACGATAGGACGCGGGTTTTATAAAGAAAAGTATTCTGAGAAGATTTTTTTATGTAACTTATTACTAACAGCGAACAAACAAACCGCTCTCCGTATGGTAAGAAATCAATGGTCTATAGACAGCATAGCAGCACACGATTTTGTATGTGCAAGGCAGCCATATGGCCAAGGTATTGGGTCAATAGTGCAAGTTTACCGGCTACCTTACCCTTCGGATCGAAATTGCAGCGCGGTACCCTGTAACCGGTGGTTTTGTTGGTAATGGCCCATTTAACCATTAATTGCCTTTTATTAGTTGCTTGGCAGGAAGGCAAGATGATATTTTATTCTACACAGGAGACCAGGACCAACACATGTACAACAAAATTGTATGTGTTGGTACTGGTTTTAAGTTTAATCTCAATATCTCTTATGTTAACACCAACAAGCAGAAAGATTTTCTAAATTTGTTAATTATACTTTTCCGTCAATTTTTTTATGATATTGGAACTCAAACAAGCAGACAGATTTCCTTATTAGTAAGAAATTCACGATGCTTAAAGACACCAAAGGTGGTAATGGTGAGGCCGGGATGATGATAGGCCTCGAGTCAAAGTCAGTTTATCGGCTACCTTACTCTCCGGACCGGGACACGTCATCGGAAAGCACTGACGCTATGACGACAGGAATAGGTACGGCGGTGGTACCATTCCGGGCAAGTCGCTGCGAAACTCTACCACCTAGTCAGATGTTACGGTGTTAGTGACGGTAAGCCAATGGCCGCATTTTACGAGCTGCTGGCAGGAAGGCAGGTGGTCTATTCTGTACTTGTACTTGATGCGTAAGGTTGCCGGCTATCCCACTCTTCAAATTGTAATTCTACAATAGCGAACGCATAGTTAAAACGCTACCTAGTTCCAATCCGGTCAAGTAGTCGTAGGTCAAATAAGTCTATAAATGCCCTTATTGAGACTGGTAACAATATCAGTGACTTTTAATATGTTGTCCTTAATTGAATGATATTATTAATCGATTATGAATTGTTCCACCTAATGTCTTGTCTAATAAACGACGGACAATGGCCTGTCTTGACCTAATCTCTTTAAGGTTCACTTCACATTATCTTTTCGTTTCCTAGCGATTTTCCATTTTTTAATGATGTTTTTCATGTTGTAGCTCAATATATTGTTGATTATAATTGATACAGTAATGTTTTAGTGCTTTTTAGCGGCAGAGATTACTGTGACCTACCTTGCTTAAAAATAATCATCGTAATTGGTATTGACATAGTAATCATCAGGTAAAAAATATATAATACGTTTAGCGCTTTAAAACTAAAAATAATGACCTTGATTTTAATCAGTATGTCATCTACTTACTTTTCTTGTAGAAAATAATTTATAGTAAAATAATTTTAATAATTATGAACTAAAGTTATGGTTGCCGAGGAGATTGTTTTGCCGTTTCTTCTACTAGGTTTACGGTAGACAGGGTTAAATTTAATTATATTTTTAAAATTTTTGGTAATGAATAATTAAACTAATTATAAATATAAACAATTGACTTAAAAGTTAAAGTACTCGTATAAGTAACTAAATAACATTTTTTTTTATAAATATTAAAATATGTGCACACAAAACTGCGGTAGAATATGTTGATATGCTTAAATATTTTTGTAACATCTCTTTAATACACATATTCCGCAAATATTTTTTTCTTTCTTACACATAAAAGTGTATTTTCCTCATTTTTCCTGGGATTCAATTGTCTTATTAAACTTAGTAATGGAACCAACTAGAAAGTGCGCTCTTTCAAATACAAAAATAATTTTTAAAATTGGTTCAGAAGTGACGGAGAAATTGATGAACAAACAAAAAAAAAATAGGAGTGGAGCACGTAACATTTTTTTTAAATTTCTTTTCTTATGTTTAGGTTAAACACAATCGATAAGCTTTCTTTTGTAGTCGGTTTAGAAATAATACTGTTATCACACATACAAAACAAACATTAAAGGCATTGACTCTTGCCCTTTAAGTGTGTTCAGTGAAACGAGTAACGATACGAATTATTAAAGCCGTTAATATCTTGTCGCTGTGGTGTAGTGGTTTGGTGTTGGCGTTGACTGCACAGGGCCTCGAGTTCGATTTTCGGGTTGGGAAACTCAAAATGTGTTTTTGCTTGGGATTGGAGAAGTGCCCGGTTTGCTACATATCGCATTGCGGGACTAAGTGGTACGTAAGGCTAATCGTGGATTTCCTTTTTGTATCTCGGTTTACATCTGGATACAAGTGTATAGACTGTAGATACATATTAATTACTTTTTTAATTTCGCGTCATCAAAGGGACTTTGTAAAGCGATTGGTAAAATTAAATAGTTATGCCAACATTTATGCTTATACTAGCGGTCCGCCCCGGCTTCGCACGGGCATATAATATACATAATATGTATTTAAATCTTCCTCTTCAGTCTCTTTATCAATGAAAAAACCGCATCAAAATCCGTTGCGTATTTTTAAAGAATTTTAAGTACCTATACAAAGGGACATAGGGACAGAGGAAGTGAATGTTTTATACTTGGTGTAGTGATTGTCCACTCGTGAGTATTTTTGGAATCTAATTAGGGGTTACCGTTACAAAAACTACTATTTACAATGATATGTTACGGGGAGGAAGAGGTGTAATTGTCAACTTTTGAAATGTTATATTATGTATATGTGGGTCAGGGGTATAAATTAGCCTAAAAACACACGCAAACACCTCGTAGCCTACCACTGTCACCACTTCAGATACCACTGTCTTGGTGACATGTCACAAAGTCACAATATAAAGGTGCAGTATAGTGACATCGCCAGTTCATTATGTGAATGCTCCTCATACCTTCTAGCCTTGCCTTCAAACCACCTCCGCCTTTGTGACACTTCGCGATATATTTGTATTTAAGCGTGACTTTATCTGTGCATCGAGTAAATGTTTCCTTTAACATTGTTGTTCCTATCTCTTTATTGGTAGCATGTCATGATATTTTGTTTCTTGAGTGTGACGTTACCTATTTATCTAGCAAATGCTCCTATAGACACTGCTGGTCTTATTTCAGTCTACCTCCGCCTTAGTGACACGTCACGATATTTTAGTACTCGAACGTGACGTAATCCATTTACGTGTAAATGCTCCCTAAAAGCAGTGAAAACATACAAGATAATTCCACTTTCTGAACACACAAAGCGACCGTAAGGACAGATTGGTGTTAGTCATTCGCCTAAACAGATTATGGGGATTGTACAGCGCGTATATCTTATTGTTTGACCTATTTATTACTTTGCTATGCTATAAGCAAATGTGTTTTATACCTACGTACCTATCTTCTTTATGTACATATTTTTCAATTTTCTATTCAAAAATAACATTGTCCGGAATTGAAATATGTGCCCGGTTGGCGATATGCTTGCTTCGGCTAGTCGTGGGTGCCTTGGCTGTGCCTCTGCCTAACTCGTCGGTGATATAGGCGTGAAGATACTTTTAGAATTGAAAACTTCTTTAGCGGCGTTGCGTACTTTTTTTGGAATGGGTAAAAATTTCTAAACTCGCGTCACGACACGTGACCTGATCGAAAATTCGTAAGACGGATGGAGTTTAACCCTTTTTTAGTGTAGTGTGTGTTTCGTTATTTCGCTAAAGGCAGTTCTTTCTCCTTCGCTCTTAAACAAAGAGAAAGAGCCGTGCTTAATGTCCTAAGGTTGAATAAAGATTAACTTTGAATTTTTCTTTTGTTCCTTTCGTTTCTTATGAACATGTTAGAACACAAGCCATACACTTGAATTGAAATATTATTTACTTTACATTGTACTCGTATTCTGTATTGATTTTTAACATCTAATATGTAAAAAAAGTGACTTCTAATTTTACAATTGAATGTTGTTGAAATAGCAACACATTAACTTAAATACGTGTTTCACGCCAAGTTCTTCGCTGTGTAATCTTCATAACGTGAACACTTTCACTTGGCTTCAATTCAGGACAACGGGCGGTCTTATTATTAGGTTTCAGCGAAGTATCGCGTGCATTGAACTTGCACACACTTTCTGTTTCCACTCCGAACGTTGGAAGCTCATGCTCATCACCAAAATGTTTTGACTTTCATTTTGTGAATATATTCATGTTAAATCTTCCTTAAGGAAGTATTATTCGGCAGAGCCTAAGTTGCGCATAAATATGATTTTCATCAAGAGCTAACCTGAGCCAGTGTTACACCATAGTTCAGGTATTTTCTTTCGGGTAGCCGTCCATTAGGGTGTTTAGGGTTTTGTTTGAAAATCGCTAATAGACGATTAGCTGTCGACCACGCGCTTTCCGTGCCGTGTATTTCTTAATATTAAGTTGATTTGCTTGGATTCCATTTAATAACATACAAAAGATTGATCAAATACAATAAGTAATAACATAAAAATTGTAATTACCCGCAGCCTTAATACTAAGCTGACAACCGTTCAATCATCGATTTTTGCTTGCGTTAGTACGCGCACGCCATAGTATACACCAGTGTTACCCAAAGATTCTTCTGTCAGGGCCCGGTAATTTTCAAACTGCCCCTTCGTGACCCACAAGATACTTTTAAGCACAAACTGCATCTAGGTTATTTTACCTACATTTTTACACTAACAACTAAGTATATCTTTAAAACAATCTAGAAAAAACCTGTTTAAACTGTCATGTCCGAGCGGAATATCTATGATTGGCCGAGATACGGCACGAAGAGATGTGAGGGCTTGCAGTTTTCACGTCTCTCGATCGTTATCAAATGTTGCAGACAGGTATTTAATTGAAATGGTCCGGTGCCGGGTCGCGACCCGGCGTTTGGGAAACGCTGGTGTAGACTCTAATTATGTTGCTCGCGGCTACGACCGTTATTAAGTTTTCTCGTGAGCACTTGTTTAGATGTCTTCATAAAAAGTACCCGGTCACCCTCCAGTCTCCTAGTAATCCTCCTCTATAATACACGAAATTATAGAGCATCTTCGTTCCGTTTCAAGGTTAAAGTGAGATAAGCCAACACAAATTTCGCATTTATTATATCAGTATGAACTAGTTATGTACAGAAAAGGGACCTGTATTACGAAAAATGTACTAGAATTTACAGTGGAACAAATGCACAGTTTTCCTCATAATCGTGAAAATTAGCAGGGATTAAACGGAATGGATTAAGGTTCTGTAGAGGCTACATTGCAAAGTCGTTGGCTGCGTTTCCTTAAAGGGTTGATGCCACCTCTTCTTGATGTGATTTTTTAAATAAAACATGGCAATGGTTACATTTTTTAATGACATTGGAAGGGAAACAAGCAGACGGATTTCCTGATGGTAAGAAATTCCCAAAAAACTTTTGTTCTTATTTTTTTTTCTGAAAGGCAATATTTTTCAAGTTATCCGCTAGTGAAAGTTTATCAATTATACCACTAAAACTAAGCATTTTTAAACCGGTTAAACTATCAGAGGATATCACCAGTATGTAAATAAAGAGTATCTACTTTAAATTCGTAACGACTGTTGTCTATTGGTAAGGTAATTATATTGTGACATATATTTTGCTGTCATTTAAAAATACAGATAGCTACTGTTTTCATCATGACTCTCTTTGTTTGTATAAGTTTTTCAAAAAATGATACGTACATTTTTGTAAGGAAATGCATCATTTTTGGGTTATTTCATTTTGAAACTTTTAATTTTAGATTTGATAAATTAGAACTAAGTTTAATTAGCTACATCATTTACATTTTCATATACATTTACTACATATGTTGTCTTTAGCAAACGTACATAAATTTTTATGTTTTTTATAAGCTTTATTTGGCTTTTAACCATTTTTTTTAATAACTTGTGAAAAACCGCCTGACAACGTTGTTTTGTTTGGTTAAAAAATTAAAAAATGTTACAAGCGGATAGGTCGAAAAGTATTTAGTTTCAAAAAAAACTATATAGGAGTAAACTTCTGCAAATTGGTCAATAGCCAATGTAACCGTTGCCGTGCATTACCTTCATAAAGAAATCTACCTCCAAGAAGAGGTGGCATCAACCAATGGAATATGCTTAATTTTATAGAAGAGCTACAGAACATAAATCCAATTTTTTTATGAAATTACGTGCTGCTTGACAAAAATATGCAGTACTAGCTGATCCGGTATACTTAGTATCGCTTGACATTAACAGCAATTAATAGCTTGTATGGATTAAAGCATTGCTTTTCCCAGCAATTTCCAGGTTTTGATTTTCACAAGGACCTTCTCACAATGACGAATACAACAAAACAGCTTTATAAAAATTGATCCATCCATTCAGGTGCGATGCAATGACCACGCGAAATGGGAATTCATTTTTTATTTTTATGTGATACTAGCGCCCCGGCCCGGCTTCGCGCGGTTATGAAATATACATATAAACCTTCCTTATCAATCACTTTATATATTAAAAAAACCGCATCAAAATTCGTTGTGTAGTTTTAAAGATTTAAGCGTACAAAGGGACATAAGGACAGAGTAAGCGACTTTGTTTTACACTGTGTAGTGATAAATGCGATAATTTTTGTCTATACTAATATGATAAAGAGGAAAAGTTGGATTTTCTGTTTGTTTGTAATGAATAGGCTTCAGAACTACTAGACCGATTTCAAACATTATTTCACCTTTAGAATGCTACATTTACCCTGAGTAGCATAGGCTATGTTTCGACACAATCGGTGCAGTAGAAGCCAAGTTATGCAGGCAAAGTTGCGTGAAACTGCTAGTATATTCTTTTTCTTTCTTTCATGTAGCTTCTGCGTAACCTAAATACATTTTTTTTTCTGAAAATATGTGCTACTTGACAAAGTCATCCAGTATATCCAAATTTCGCCCTACGCACTAGACTATTAATGTGAATATGATAATGAAACGCGGTCCTCCCACGCAGTTTGTTTCTAAGTTCAAATGGGTTGTTAACCTGATTGTTTACGAGGTATTTCCATTACCTTGATTAAACCACGACCCAATTGGTAGCATAGCTGGGTTGCTAGGACTTTTTTTTGTTTTAGCATAGCAACCAGTGACTCTACTCGTCTATAAATTTATTTCCTCTAAATTCGATGAATTTTGCTATCTTAAAGAGTGGTTTATTAAAAAGTGTGTAAAAGAGAAAGGAGAATTTGTAGTTTGACGTGTTTCAGTTCGAAGGATATCCAGCGCCATAACGTCAGTGCTTGCCGTTGACATTTTCCGGTTCGGAGGGTAAGGTAGCCGGCACTTATTTTTGCAACTCTGGTTGGCAACTCACCTATACCACCTTTGTCGTCTCTAGGTGTCCGTCGGCTTGTTTGCCTTCCAATGAGTAGAGAGAGGTCAAGAAATATATTTTTTTATAATATTATGTATCTGATGAACACACTAAGCCTCACGACGTGATAGGTGAGCAATTTTTAATCGGATACTCACCTAATTCCTGTCAACGTAGGGTCAGAGTAACCCTACTGATCACAGAGTTTTTTTCATCGCGCCAATCTTCAACGCCAGTACGGATACTCATATAAGATTTTTTTATGTTATAGGAAGGCAAACAAGCAGACGGATTTCCTGATGGTAAGAAATTCACGCCGCCTAGAGACACCAAAGATGGTAATGGTGCGTTGCCAACCTGAGGTCAGGGACCTTACCCTCCGAACGGGAACACGTCATGACGTTATGGCGGCAGGAATAGGCAAGGCGGTGGTACCAATCCGGGCGAGTCGTTGCGAAACTCTACCACCTAGTCAGATGTCATGGTGTAAGTGATGATAAGCCTATGCTCGCCTTTTACGAGCTGCCTGGCAAGAAAGGCAGATAGTCTATTCTGCAAAGGAGCCCGGACCAACACGGAAAAAAATAAGTTATTTAAAATCCGTAGTGTGGACTAGGCTTAACAAATATTGAGTATGAACTAACGGCCAATGTTAATAATGTTTCTCTAAAGATGGATTTCAAGCAATGTAGATAGCTGCGTATCCGCCGGCCTATCTTATCCCTAATTGCCATATTTATCCTGTCCATAGATATGTTATTAGCAAGCGATAACATAAAAATGGATCAAGATATCAATCTTGGACAGCAAGATTTGGATTAGGATTGATTATTAATATTGGCCGTAAGACACTATGTTGAAGTATTGTGAAACGTGACCGTCTGATCAGCTGTCAATGTTGTCATCCGTCACGCAACAAGCACTTCCTTAAATCGATTAAATGCTGAACTATGCCGTCGTCGTAATATTTATATCAGAGCCTTTACCATGAGTTGGTATAGATTACGTTCGATAAGTTACGTGTCGAAATCTATGACACTTTTGGCCTAAAATGTGTTTCTCTTAGTTACCAATAGAGGCGCTGTTCAAAGTTTTCATACAAATCATTTACAGAGATGTAGCGAGTGTGTAAACTTGACATCACGGTAAGCTTTGATATAGTATTTATGTATATCATATCACGGTATAAGGACCAGATGAGCGTATCTTCAAAAAAAAAGAAATGACGAATTCCCGCAGTATTTTTGCTCTCCTGTAAAATTTACAAAATGTAGATACGTTCATCTGGTTCTTATACCGCGATATAGTCCAGGGGTGGCCAACCGGTTGATTGCGATCGATCAGTTGGCCAAACCTGGACCGTTAGTCCAGTCCGTTAGCAAGTCAAAAAATAAATAGACCAGACTGCGAAACGTAATTACCAACTGCTAAACTAGTGGAAGATACTGCGACGCAATTGGCCCCGATGTTAGCACCCGCGTGTGACTACACCGGCCGCAAAAGTGCCCACCTAATTTAGAAGACTCTGTCACGTCCTATCGGATCGTCCGGATCCAATGACTGCGGCAAACGCAAGTCTCCCTCNNNNTTACACTACACCGTCGCCGCCGGTCTCGGTGACGAAGATTTCTTTTGCGCCCGGCACCTAACGCCGAGCGACGAGCCACTGCTTCTGCATCAAGTCCACCCAGTAACCAGAACGCAGCAACAAGTCGAGTTACGGTCTCCCGGGAGACAGTCGTCGTTGCTGGCGTTGTAGTGAACAGTGAGCCCGGTACAAAAAAAACCACAAACAAACAACACACACAAACACACACACACACACACACACACACACTTGTGGTTTTTGCAATTGTAAAAACCACATATTGGCAACACATTAGTCATTTCCAAAATTCTGTATATGAACGACGCAAGGCTCACTTATATACTTACAGATAGGACCTATTTCTTTTATTATTAATCAACGTTTATTAAATATTATCAAGATTTTCATTCCAAAGTGTTTAGTCAATTTAAGGAAACAATCTCATATGTGATACGAAAAGGAACTTTAAGACCGTGCAATAAAGAAATATGTTACGATTGTGTACGAAGCACCATACTGTTTCATTTAAGATTTTAAGAAGTATGTAAATAGTGGATCGCACAGAGTTTCTTTCGTAAACAGTAGATCATAATATGTCTAATCAAGTTGGACATCCCTGATATAGTCCATACTTAAATCAAACTAGTTGTTGCCCTTCGACTTTGCTAAGACATCAAAGTAAAAGTAAGTCTAAATCCTTCAGCAGTCAGATATATTTTATGCTGAAATTCATTGTAAACGATCTAGTTGTTGATTGAAAAACGAAACTTACATAAAGATATTTTTAAACATTTTCGCATTTATTAAAATAGGTATTAATCGGACTACTCGTTCTTACAAGTTGTTTAAAAGTTCATTCTTTGCCTGTCTTTTTCTTCTTTTTCGAGATTTTGAAAAATTGTATCTTTCCCTCCTGCATACAATCGTGATTCATATCCTTCTTCAAGTATTTATCCATACTTATTTTATTAATACAAAAGTCTATCTGTCTGTTGCTCTTTCACGGCGAAAATGCTAAACCGATTTTGATGAAATTTGATACGCATATACAAAGATCCAAGTTTAAACAAGAATAGCCCCTATTTTTTCAAAAATCAACTTCAAATCACTGCGATAGAGAATAAAAGTTTGTTTGAAAATCGTAAAAATTATACGATGACGAAGTCGCGGGCAAACGACTAGTTTTAATATTTTACACTGTTCATGATTTAAGTAGTTAAGCGGTACTCTGAAATTGGGTATGCTTATAATTTGTCTAAGATATTTGGTTTAAAAATAGATAAGAAAAGTATGATAAGCTGTCAGACCAATTAAAAATATTATTGGTCTGATGATAAACCAGCAGCCACAGTGTTACTGTGTGTGTGTGTGATAAGTGGGACTTAGTGTCTTCGGCTAGTCGTGGGTGACCTGGTTGTGCCTCTGCCTCCCCTTTCGGGGATATGGGCGTGAAGATACTATAAGTACCTTCCAGCTCTTTCATCATTAAAATGTGAACTGTAAAAACGCGAATCCCGTTAATTGAATTTTAATAGACAAAAAATGCATATTATTTTCAAGAAAATACCTATTCATACTATAAATTCACCATGCTCGTAGATCACACACGTGAAACCAGGGCTATACTCTAGCAAGCGGAGACTAATGTAAATGTTTCTATCAAGCTTATCTACAAAAATGGTCGATTGTTTTGACTGACCACGCCAAAACATCGTGTTTGTAGAAGCGTTGAATCGTGCTTTCCTATCAAGTATCAACACAGTGAAGCCAGTCGGTCAGGCTCCTCGGGCGCGTCGTCACGTGTTGCGCGTTAAAGCGGTGACTCTTGCGAGACTTTCCGGTCCTGAAGGCTCGCGTCCGATATTTCGCAATACATTACCTAGCACGTGCGATATTTTGCAATACAACTCAGCAGCCGTACCCAAATATTCCGTATTGGGTAATTAAATTATGTTTAGTGTAGCTGGTATTTTTTACTTACTCTCACAAGGTTTTTGCATATGTAGGTAAATTATACTCCTTGAGAGTGCAAAGCTCTGGAGATAGACCCAAGCTATAGTTAATCTGGTGTTGTGCAGTGAACTAAATATCGTTACATGGACTATGTGAATGGTATCAACGAATCGAATAAAACGGGCTAGTTGTAAAGTTTTTAGGGAAAGTGAAAAAACTCAAAACTAACTGCTCGCGTTTGGATACGAACCCAGAACCTTATGTGGTGAGATCAGTGTCAGAAATGTTGTCAATAGAGTCATTGTGGTGTTCAGAGGACATAACCAGCTTTAGGTCTAAGGGTGAGAGGGAGTCGAGGTTTAAGAGGAGACATTCGAATAGCCTCATCCCTCGAGCATTGCTCCATGCTCCCCATGGAACTCAGGTCCGGACTCCTAGAAAACGACGCTCTGGAACTTGGCCGTAAGCATTTTTTAATGGACATATTCAGCACGTTTCTTAAGTTATTATTAATGTATAATATTGTACAAATATTCCTATGTTTACTTTTTTATTACAAATATTCGTTTGCTTACGTATCGCATTTTCTTTGTCGACAGACTTCCAATATGGAGGTTATCCATTTGATTCTGTTTTTTTTTCAACGTTTGTGTTACCTCAGAACTTTTTACTGCATAAATAAATTTTGATGATCCATATTTTACTTGAAAGCAGGTGTTTTCTGTTTGGCCTATTTAATTTTGTTTATATGTGATAGACAGCGAACAAGGGTTCTCCTGATGGTAAGAAACAACCATGGCATATATAGACACCATAGATGTAACAAGGTCTGTTATGTGGCCGGGTATTTGGCCAGTTGTCTAAATCTATCGACTTACCTACCTTCAGGACCGACACATATTTTTTTTATAATGGAAGGCAAACAAACAGACGGATGTCCTGATGGTAAGAAATTCACGACGCCTAAGACACCAAAAGTGGCAATGGTGCGTTACCAACCTCGGGTCGGGGGCTGTTAGGCCTTGAGCAAATGTAAGTTTACCGGCTACTTTACCCTCCGAACCGGAATATTTTGAACGGGATCCACTCACTTGTCTGTCTTTAATGACCGGTTGTTCCGGTTCGGAGGGTTGGGTAGCTGGTAGATTTGCACTTTAGGCTTAACACTTTTGCCACATAACAGTGAGGTCTTTTAAAAGACCTTTAAACGTTATGGTGCTAATAGGCCGCGGTTGTCTTTTATTATCAGGAGCTGCTTGCTTGCTGTCTTGTACCCTCAAAAAGTTAAACGGTGTGATTGCTTATTCTGTATTATTTTATTGAATCAGGCGTTATTTTTCGGAAATCCACAACAACAGATGTAAAATAAGCCCTTATTTTGCTAATTTCACATAAGCAGTGTAACTGTTGTGGCACGTCAATGTGTAAATTGTCACGTCCTTCGCATGTGACAATTTATATTTTTTTCCGAGTTCTTTTTTTTATGCGTGTTCTAGTCGCGGAGGTGGGCAGTGGGAACTTAAGGTAAGGTTTTAACTTGCGAAGGACGTGACAATTTATATTGTTTCCCGAGTTCTTCCTTTATTCGTGTTCTGGTCGCGGTGGCGGGTGGTGGGATCTTTAGGTAGGGTTGTCACTTGCGAAGGACGTGACAATTTAATAAATTGTATTAAATTTATAAATTGAATTTATATTGTTCCCGAGTTCTTCCTTTATTCGTGTTCTGGTCGCGGAGGTGGGCGGTGGGAAAGTTATTTAGGCCTGTGACATTTTGTGTCATTTGGAGGATTATTTGCCAAAACAGTTACACTGCTTATGCGGAAAGGATTTTACATCTTTTCTGTGTCACTCCAGATCATATTCTATCAGTGTAAAATTTTTGGTCAAAAGCGTCAAGAAGTAACGAAATAAATATTCATATATAACATTGTTAGAATTATTTATCATGATAACACAAAATATGAATAAAACATATTGGTCAAATTGTCTGGCATTAGTCACTAGGTCATGGCTTATTTATTGTTGATGGATGACCTCCACGAACGCTGAAGAGGGTTCACAAGGTCGCAGCGAAAATCTACCCTAACAAGTCAAGTACCTATGTAATAATCTTTATTATGACCTTTAACAAATGTTGGATGAAGTAATGTGCATAGGAATGAGACGACCCCATCACCAGTGGGTTAACACAAATTAACCAGTGGGTTAAACAGTGGGTTAATCTAGTTATTGAAATCAATGTGCAACCAAATTATGCAGGTAATTACTACCATTGGTCTTATTACAACTACCTGGTAATAAAATGCCTGGTCAATCTAGGTCTTGTGCTTTTTCAACTTTGATCTCCCGGGGGTATCTAGACCGCATTCGCACTGTATATCTGTTTTGCCAATCTTTCATCTATCATTGTTTGCACGTAACGCAACCAAGGTAGCATGCCTGTTCTCATTTTTAAGATAAGCACAGAGTTATGAAAAGCGAGGCTGGCACCCTGGCACAAAACCTAAAGATATTAATAAATAAATACACTGTATAAAACAAAGTCGCTTCCTCTGTCCCTATGTCCCTTTGTATGCTTAAATTTTAAAAACTGCGCAACGGATTTCGATGCGGTTTTTTTAATAGATAAAGTGATTGAAGAGGAGGGTTTATAGGTATGT
The DNA here is from genome assembly GCA_002245505.1 of Calephelis nemesis. NCBI lineage: Eukaryota > Metazoa > Arthropoda > Insecta > Lepidoptera > Riodinidae > Calephelis > Calephelis nemesis. The sequence goes on from NJDD01002293.1 coordinate 107,545, forward strand.
TTATTTCATAACAGTGCTAAGCCGAGGCGGGCCGCTAGTTTTCTGATGTTCCTTACTTTCGCTTCCATAAAGTAACGTTAGGATAAGCACAGAATTATGAAAAGCGATTCTGGTACCCTGACACAAACCTGAAAATATAAATAAATAAAATATCCCTGGACAAATTTTACAAATCGTTCTAACCCCAAAGTAACCAAATTATACCGACGCTTGTGTTATGGGTGTTAGTTAAATATACTAATATATAGAAATACATAAATAGATGCCAGATTAAAATTTATAAACACTAACTCGGAAATATAGAAATCGTTATTCGTTACACAAATGCCTACGTACTCCGTCGGGAATCGAACCCGAGCCTCACAGTTGGTTGTTGGAGCTAGGTGATATGCTTTCCACCTTCGGACATCGCGACAGAGTTTAAACTTTTAAGTTAAAGTATCATGCCCACCATCTTGATGCCTGGCGATCTACAACTGTGCGATTCCGAAGACATGTTTTACCTCGCACAACACCTTTGTGGAATCAGTTGCCGAGGGCGGTATTCCCAAACAATTATGACTTAGGGACCTTCAAGAAAAGAGCGTACTCATTCCTTAATGGTCGACAACGCATCTGTGATACTCCTGATGTTGCGGATGTCTGTGGGCGGCGGTGATCACTTTCCATCAGGTGACCCACTTGCTCGTTTGCCTCCTCTTGTATAAAAAAAATGCTAGCCCCTCGACCAATGAGGCGGTTAATATATTTCTTTATATTATCTAAAAAAATAATTTAAAAACCATCTCAAGGCATATTTCAATAAAAAAATTAAGATTGTCAGAAATGTGTTTAGTTCTTCGCATTATTTTAATAGTACGTGATCAAAATTAAAGCAACCCACGGCAAATAAATTAAACAAGCAAACTTTTCAAATGTAACTACTTAGTAAAATATATACTATCTGTTGTCTGCACTTTCGCCCGCGAATTAAAGGTATGTACTTATCTCCAGAACCTGTGAAGACGTCAGAATAATATTAAATTATTGCCTCTGTGGTCTAACGGTCCAAGTATTGGACTTGACTTTATGAGGTCCCGAATTCGAATCACGGCTCGGGCAACAAAATGAAAATGTGGTATTTCCAATTTTCTAATAAAAAAAATGTTGCTCGGGATTGGATATGTTGGCGATAGGCTTGCCACCTATGTGAGACTTAGTGTCTTCGGCTAGTCGTGGGTGCCCTGGTTGTGCGTTTGCCTACCCCGTCGGGGAAAAGGGCGTGAAGATACTTACTTAATAATAATAAAACCTATTCTATGGCCTAGTCCAAGGTTTGATCTATTTCTATGCTAAAATTCATTACAATCTGGTCCACCATTTCAAGATGAAAACAACAGCCATACACACTTTTACATTTATGATATTAGTAGGGATGTTACGCTTTCTGTTATTTCTTACGTTTCTTATAGAAATATTACGTGTCACAACATATTACGTACGTGTGATGTGATGATTATCATTCGTCACCTACCATAGCTACAGCTGTTATATTACTAGACGCATAAGAAGTCTCGTACACGTAGGTACCTGTTTTTTCGTATCTGTAGAATGACTGTTGAATCCCGATTTCATGCAAATCTGAAATTGGAATCGGATATGTCATTTTAAGTACTTTTAAACGCATTTTAAGGCCCCATACTTAGTCAGCTAGAACAGCTAATCACCGCACTCCCCCGTTCCATGATTACTATATATGTTGCGCTCTAAAGTAAACGTCTTAAGCGACAAATCACTATTTTTGACACTATAAAAATAATTTGAAAAAAAATATAAAAACTGAAACACTTACCTTTTAGGTATAGTAATTACCTATGTTTATGTTAAATCTGGTGTCGATATTTTCATATTTGAAGTAGACATTTGCGTTTTGCTTTCAAAAAAGAGTTAACTTTTTGATTTTTTTTTATCGAGCAAAGTGAGATGAATCCTGTTTTGGAAACACTAGTCTTATAAAGCATATTCATGTTAATCTTGTGTATTTTTGTCACCAAGATCCATGATTGCTTTGTATGAAAAAAACATTATACTGCTGACGTATTTCAGCGTATAATATGGCCCCTTGAGTACAATATGTACAGCGTTACTAGCGGATTACTTTTAGTTTCAAAATTCAACGAACCCAATAAAATGATGTATTGTTTATTATTAATGAAATGTTAATAATTCCCTATAATTATACCCCCTTACTAATAAAACTTACGCTCCCGTTGATCTGGTGTGTAACTTCATTTCACAATCAACCATCACCAGATCAACGGGTGCGTAAGATTTATTAATAAGGGGGATATTGTTCAAGAATACCCAAAATGTCATGCAATTCCAAATTCCAATTTGCATGATATCGAGATTCAAGAGTAACGCTACTGTTCTACGATTGTAGCAACTTTATAAGAAACTAGTCTCTGAAAGAATATTTTAAACTGGCTGACCCGATAGATGTGTTCATATCTTAGCTACTGACAGTCTGTCAATCTACCGTGTTGTTTCCGTGTTGTTTCCGTCCGCTGAGTAGAATAGACCATCTGCCTCTCTGCCAGGCTGCTCGATAAGGCGAACACAAATATAAGTCATTACTAACAAGACCACTGGTGGTAGATTGGTGTGCAACTTGCTCGAGTAAAGACCCACCGCCTTACCTATTTCTGCCGTCGTAATGACTTATGTTCCGGTCTGGATGATAAGGTAGACTTGTACAATAAGCCTTTCATCCTGGACAGCGATGCACCTGTAACATCAATGATGTCTACAGGCTACGGCTGTCTCTTACCTTTACAAAAGCCGTGTGCTTGTTCGCTGACCTCTAAACATAAAAAACTGACCAGTTTTAGACTTCGTTGTTTCAAAATACTAGATTAGTTACTTTAAGGTGCGGTTACATATGACGGATGCACTATTTGCATTGTTTACGCTAAGTGGCGCTACCCGTGCGTGACCCTTATGTACTTTTCTCACTTGACCTATTTCAATCGTAGGTGGGGCCTAAATCCACCTTTGAATAATTTTATATCACTGAAAAATAGCATGTCTTGATTTAACTCTAAAATTAACCCCATCCCATATACGATTGTGATATTCATAAATTAAAAAACAAAGATTACAAGACATAACATAACTACCTTTTAACAAAAATTGTGAACACCCTAGATTACAGTATAAACTCAATTTAGCTAGAAAACTCAATATAAGCCTAGTCTAGACCCCAAAGAATTTTTTTTTCAATTGTATAATTTTGAAATGCACGTGGAGTCAGTATTAAGATATGATATACTGCTTTGCTTATATGATAATATTAAAAGCGTGTTAAATAGCTCTTTAAACAAACTAAACATTGAATTTTTTTTTTGTTTTTGTGGACTTAGTTATATATTGTAAAATCCGTCAATGTCAAATATATCAAAATAAGTTATATATTGTAAAATCCGTCAATGTCAAATATATCAAAATATAATTAAACACGTTACGTTCAAATAATTCTTCTACTCTCCGGCCGGAAAAACGCAAAATACATAGAAAGGTATTGCAGTGCTAAATAAAGTTGACATTTTCCTGGTTCGTCGGGAAGAAAAAATAACATACATATTTAAAAAAATAAAATTGCCTCAGAAAAAACTGCCGCAAACAGTTTTATTTATGAATGTGTAAACTTTACAAAATATTTGCATTCGCGTTGCATTTGCAGAGCAATCGCGGCGCTTTCTTCAAATGTGGATGCACCCGTAGTGTATTTTTTTCAATACTTAGAAAGCATTAAAAGTAAAGCTCTCTTAAATACCGGATTTTCGACTTCGTTGCGGCTAAATATTAAGTATACTTTTTACTTTCAACTTGTAATTAATAATGTTATATTTGCTTTTAACCCAACCACGTATTAAATAGTGTTGCCATTTACTAATTTTGTCCGTTAATTGTTGAAGTTGGCGCAAGACAGAAACTTTGTCTTTAATTAAAAATAATTTTAACCGATTATGACGGTTTTTTCATCTGGTATATCGCCTTTTAAATTAATTATTCTTAATAACACGAGTTTATTTGTTTCTTAGTCGACATGATTTTAAAAATGAAGTGGGTTTAGCTTTACTACTTTTAAATTGACTTCAGTGACTGTTCAAGATTTTACGTTTTAGTTGACTATTTTGTTTTTCTTAATCGATTTGATGTTCTACCAAGTATGTGTGCTACTAATGGTGCCTATTATGTACATACTACATAGTTTTTTTAGTTTATTGAATTAACCATATTCACAAACATTTAATTTTGGTCAAAAGAAGTAATCAACAAATATTTAAAAAAAATTTCAACATTTTTTTTAATATTTGTTGATTACTTCTGTTTTTTAAAATATTTGTTGATTTGCTGTTTAAAATTAAACGAGCTTTTAGTCAACTGATCCCGCTCCAAAGTTATGAAGCGGGATGAGTTTACCAAATAATTAATTTTATTATTTTTATTTGGTCAACTGATCCCACTTAAAAAAAAAGAATGAAGTAACTTATTAGTATTATATTATATTGTACAATCGTGAACAAAAACTTTAGGATAAAAAATGACTCACCATGGTTAGTCTGTATTGATATTAAAAAACACTATTTTATTAATAAGTAATTGAAAACTAAACATAAATATCAATGTTGTAAATATTTTAACTGGCAGTTGCCTGATAACTTATTTTAACTTTTACTATTCAGTTATTTCAGTTACTGATATTAACTGATAGTAACAAAAGATCACCGTGATTTGAATAAAATTTGCTTAAAATTATGCAAAGGCAGTTAAAATCATAGTCTTTTGATTTTAAATACTAGAAGTTAAAACTAAACAATATTACAGTCACCCTTAATTGATATTACCGTATACGATACAATTAATGGTAGGAAATTGTACAAAACGCTAACTTTTGAACTGTCCCTTATAATTTAACCAATCGATTTAGATCTAAGTGGTTTGTAGCCAATTAGCCTATTTTCATGCTTGCCGCACGTGGACTGGCAAATGCGGGCGCCAATTAGGCTTTTAAGGTCGATGTCGCCATTATCCTGCCCGCCGTCGTCACAACCGTAACAACATTACGGACAAACCCAGATGCTTCATCAAGCGTCATTTCATTGACCTCAATCTAATGTCAAGATAAAATTAATTTTGCATGGTCTAAATGTTTATATTAATTTAAATACTCTTCACGCCTATATTTCGGAAGCGGTAGGCAGTTTTATAAACAGGGTACCTACTTCCTATTAGCAGAAGACACTTAGTCGCATAATATGATAGATGGCAACGCTATCGCCAGCCGGGCACTAGTCCGATCCCGAGCAACTTTGTTTATATTAGAAAAAAGTAAAAAATGGTAGCTTCACGCCCGTATTCTCAATACTGGAGGCAGAGGTAGAACCAGGACACTCACGACTAACCGAATACACTAAGTCCACAAGCCTTCGCAAATGGGCACATATCGAATTCAGAACACCGTTATTTTTATTAGGAAATTGAAAAAAAACACATTGTCTTTTTTTGCTCGGCTTGAGAATCGAACCCGGGTCCTCATGAATTTTTGTCCTGCATCGGAACGCTATACTACAGAGGCGATTTATATTAGATTTGTTTCAATGTATACACTATCGACTACGCCCAGAGACGTCAATTATATTTTAATCAGACGTTAAGTCGACATTTTCTGTACAAAATGTTTGTACATCTCACTTAAAAAAATGTAAAAAGACCTAAACAACAAAAAGCATTTGCTTTTTGTTGTTTAGGTCTTTTTACATTTTTTTTTACATTACTAAGTAGGCCCTTGTAATTTAAATGTTAGCATATTATTTTATTCGTAATAAAGTTTTTGTATATTATCAAATTGTAGTCGGTACTTGTTGTACCTAAATATACTTATGATTATAGCGGAATAATTTAACCTTCTTATTTAGGTTGTACGAAGTCTAATTAAAGTTTTATTACGAATTCTTGCTTCTAAATCGTCATTTCAGTAGTACGTATAATGTTGGTAATTTAAACATAATAGTTGTAACACATTATCCGATAATACGCGAACTTGAGCGTGCATACATAAAACAATTTGTTTAATTATATATTCTACGTGTTTTCTTTAAGGCCCCATACTCAGTCAGCCAGAAGAGCCAATCACCGCGTTCCCCTGTTCCATGATTACTATGAATCATGGCGCTCTAAAGTAAACGTCTTAAGCGACAAATCACTATTTTTGACACTATAAAAGTAATTTGAAAAAAGTATAAAAACTGAAACACTTATCTTTTAGGTATAGTACTTATCTATGTATACGTTAAATCTGGTGTCGATATTTTCATATTTGAAGTAGACATTTGCGTTTTGCTTTCAAAAAAGGGTTAACTTTTTGATTTTTTTCTATCGAGCAAAGTGAAATGAATCGTGTTTTGGAAACACTAGTCTAGTAAAGCATATTCATGTTAATCTTGTTTATTTTTGTCAGCAAGATCCATGATTGCTTTGTATAAAAAAAACAGTAAACTGCTGACGTATTTTAGCGGATATGGATTTTTTCAGAATCAGAATTTCTTTAAATAGTATGAATATGTTTTTTTTGTTTTGCTTAGAAAATATGAGTAAAACAATAAATAGTAGAAAGTAAATAAAAATGATGAGTTACGAGTAAGTAAATAAATATGATCAGTGGAAACGATTAAAATGAGCAGCAATATGGTTGACACATTTGCTGGATTTATGAACTCAGCGTAAACGCTGCGTAGTGTGTCTCTACACTATTCCACATGTTTGCAAGTGTAATTAATTTTCATTTCCAAGTAAACCGGTTTTGTATTAGAACGGACGTAAAGTAAATGATGTTATTGCAAAACTGACGACTATTTTAAGTGTTCATAATTATCGAATGCTTGACATTCTGGAAATGAATAAAATAAGCAGCAATGTGGCTGACACACTTGCCAGACCGGGATTGGAAAAGCATGATTTGAAATTGGTTTAGCGAGGTTCCATTAAACGCATCCGCGATTTGTTTAAACGTAGTGGACGGACAAGGTTGTTTAATGCAACCATTAAATAAATTTAAAAAATGTATTAAATCTAAGTTGTATGGTAAACGCTGTTATAAGATTTCAGAATTTTTAGATGCCAAAAAAGCTTGGGATTCATTGCTCCTCATACAGTCTCTACAAAATAATTATATGTAATATACTTTTTGTAAATTTAATTTATAAGAAAAAAAGACAAGCCCGCTGAGTTTCTTTCGCCGGATCTTCACAGTGAATGGCCGCGTTTCGATACGGTGGTAGTTTTTAGAATTATATAGACGCGTCATAGAATCTTTGTATAGATCCATGTGAATATGTATAGGTAGTTTGAGTTTGCTCTGGTGGTGGAATGGGCATACCGATCACATAGTTCTCAATTAAAGGGATTGTTACTAGGTAGTGCATTCGTACTGTTACGTACTTTTTAACTCTTATTACATAAAATGTGCAGGCTCTTCAAAATACCACAATTAATCATAGGGAGGAGAGAGTTGGTTTTTCGTTTCGTCAATATGCTCCAGGGAAATCTACGTAAGCTACGTTTTTGATACTTTTTCTACCCACCACGTCGATAGTGGCAATTTTGTAGGTTACGTTATCGTTACGTTAAACGACGTAACGATAACGAAGAATCATTTGCAGAAGAAAGAGTATTTATATTTCTTTCAGATGCTGCTCCCTATATGATCAAAGCAGCCAAGGCCCTCCAAGTATTTTATCCCAATTTGATTCATGTAACGTGTTTTGCCCATGGAGTACATCGACTTGCTGAAGAAGTACGATCCACATTTGGGAATGTAAATAAACTGATTTCATCAACAAAAAAAAGTGTTTCTTAAGGCGCCTGCTCGTACTAAAGCCTACAAAGAAAAAATACCAAATGTTCCTCTCCTTCCCGAACCAGTTGTAACCCGATGGGAGACATGGATAGAAGCTGTACTGTTTTACAATGAACATTTTGAGGCCATCCAAGGTGTGGTAAATGACTTTGACAGTGCCGAGTCAAGATCATTTTGTGTGTCACAGACAGCTTTTAACTATTCTACCATAAAAAAAACGTAGCTGTAATTTGCACCAATTATTCTCACATACCCGAAAGTATTAAAAAGCTTGAAACTCATGGTTTGGCATTGAATGAATCCATTCAAACAATGAATAAAATCCGCTATCTTAACTCCACGTGGCCAAGTACGTTGCCGCATAAACTTAAAGAAAAGTTTGAAAACTTTTTGAACAATAATCCAGGCTTTGAACATCTGTGTCAAATTGATAGCTTTATTAATGGACCGACGGAAGTTTTGCCAGAAAATATAAGCGCTAACATAGCACCCAAGTTCAAATTCTGCCCAGTTACCTCAGTAGATGTGGAGCGATCATTTTTGACCTATAAAAATATTTTGAATGATCGAAGACATAATCTTACCGATGTAAAACAAGCCTTTAATTTGCTAATTCCGCGTAAGCAGTGTAACTGTTGTGGCAAATATTCCTCCAAATGACACAGAGTGTGACAAGCCTAACTGAGGTTCCCACCACCCACCTCCGCGACCAGAACACGAATATAGGAAGAGCTCGGGAAACAATCCAGATTATCACGTTCTTCACATGTGACAACCCTACCTAAAGTTCCCACCTCCCACCACCGCGACCAGATCACAAACAGAGTCCGAATACGGGAAACAAAACCACCCGTCACGTCCCTCGCCAACTTTGTCGAAGCACTCACCACAGAGAACACCAATCGCAAGAGTCAAGACTCTTGTGTCGTCGTTTGTACGGTACAGTCGATTTCCTGAGGATGCCTCGGTGTCGAGGCGAAACGTACGTCGAGTGCGATTTGGTGTTCTCTGTGGTGAGTGCTTCGACAAAGTTGGCGAGGGACGTGACGGGTGGTTTTGTTTCCCGTATTCGGACTCTGTTTGTGATCTGGTCGCGGTGGTGGGAGGTGGGAACTTTAGGTAGGGTTGTCACATGTGAAGAACGTGATAATCTGGATTGTTTCCCGAGCTCTTCCTATATTCGTGTTCTGGTCGCGGAGGTGGGTGGTGGGAACCTCAGTTAGGCTTGTCACACTCTGTGTCATTTGGAGGAATATTTGCCACAACAGTTACACTGCTTACGCGGAATTAGCAAATTAAAGGCTTGTTTTACATCTGTTACAATGGATTTCCGCAAAGTAACGCCTGATTCAATAAAATAAACATAATCTTACCACTGAACATTTGGAACAATACTTGATTGTTAATGTTTACAAAAATATTAAATAATGTTACATGTTACTGTATCGATTAACATCTATCAATGGATAGTTTTTTTATAAATGTATGCTGATTTTTTAATAAAAAATATAAAAGTTTTTTTATTTTATCAAATAACAATAAATTAAAAATATACATACATAATAAAGTAAAACATAAAACAAGTATTTACTAACAAAGTAATTAAATCTAAAGGAATAATATTTACAAAACAAAAAAACTCATTTAATGTTGCATATTCTGTCAGTTTTCGTGCATATTTTAGGCATTTTTAATGCATATTTGCATGCATATTTCAAGCTTTTTATGTTGCATATCATCCAATGTTATTTATTCTGATTTGTCATGTGGCCTTCGATTTGATAATAATAACACATGATAAACGCTGTTCCATGTTTAATAACAAATGTAGTCAAAAAACTGGTGCGAATTAGTGAAGATAATTTTAAGAAGAATCTATATATGACTTCGTGAAAAAACTTTGGACCCTTTTTACGAAAATTACGCTGACGGAGGAGCATGAAATTTGGCACATTTGTAGTTTATATGTCAGGAGAATTACAGAACTCTAATATTTATAAAGTACATTTAATCAATAAATATAACATTACCCACATTACCATGCATTTGACACACATGAACAAATATATTGATGATAACGATAAAAGATCACAGACAGATCACAACTTTTTAGTGCAAAGTTTGGAAACATAGTAGTTGGTCTTGAGAAATGAAGATGGCATTCTTATCAACACGATATAAAAATGTATCATGGTCGAATTTCGACCAACGGGCGACCACTATGGATTATTATTTGGCTAAACCAGTTTGTGTAATTTATTGAAAGACGTGATAGATATTTTACTTTAGGTACAAAGAGCTACCGTTCGTAATCAAAACTATTCGGTTTCTTGAATATAGGAACCAGGCGTTAGTCCAACAATGTGATAGGTGGCAACTTCGGCGAGCAACGTTGGTTTTATTAGAAAGTAGCTTCCGCCCGCGACTTCGTCCGCGCGGATGTCAGTCTAAATAAAACTAAAAAATTAAGATATTTTTTTACGTTTTTTTCCAGGATGAAAAGTATCCCATTTGATACCCAGGATAATAAGGTATAATTATACCAAGTTTCATCGAAATCGAACGGTTAGTTTTCACGTGATGCCTGAACATACAGACAGACAAAAAAATTTTTAGTTACATATTTGGGTTTGGTATCGATCCAGTAACACCCCCTGCTATTTATTTTTTCAATATTTTTAATGATTCTATTCTTCTACAGGTTTATGATATGTATAGATTGAAAGATCCTTTTTTAACCCAACCGACCGTGCCATCAGCAGAGCCCGAGAGTTCGTGAGATTGACCACATAGTAATATGTAATTTATAAATAAATCAATTAATCTCTGGAAGAATTACATAAATTTATCTAGCCCCGAAATAATCAAATTATAAGCTGCTGTTGTTACTCAATAAATCTGTTTGCTCCTTTTTTTCTAATACCAGTATACATTTATTTAATTAGGTCCCTTGTTCCATCCCAGGTTAGGACAACAAAATGAAAAGTTTTTGTTTCAATTTTGTGATAAAAACAGCGTTGTCCGTGATTGGATGTGTGCTCATTTGTGATAGGCGTGTCATCCATCACATTTTTATGTCTTTGTCTAGTCGTAGATGCTGTTCCTAACTCTTCTGGGTAACGGGCGTGAAGATACTTTAAAAAAAACTCATAAAGAAATTCAAATATCTATTTATTCATCAGTTCGAATGCTTACGGGAATCGAATCCGAGTCTCGTGGTTAATTGGCGACTGGCGTTAAGTTTTAAGTGAGTACGCTAACCCCTAAACCAATGAGGTTATCATAATTTGTATGAAGAAAATTAATAGTTTCAACATAGCATGCACTTATTATTACGTGTAAACTAGCGCAAGCCTTGAGCCCTGCGACCGGAGAATCTATGCAGGATATATTCGTCATAGTGTTTGTATATATAATATATTCCTATATTGCGTAGCTATATGATATAAATAGGAAAGTATCTTATTTATAGCATATCCTCGGAGAGGTAGGCAGAGGCACAACCAAGGCACCCACGAGTACCCGAAGATACTAAAGTCCCACAATGTGATAGGTGTCAAGCTTATCGCGAACCAGGCACATATTCAATCCCGAGCAACATTTTTTATATTTAAAAATTGGAAAAACTACATTTTCTTTTTGTTGCCCGACCCGGCAGTCGAACCCGGTCATGAAGTTTAAACATCTGGACCACTAGACCACAGAGGCGACATCCTTCCACCCCGCGTTTGATAATAATACACAGAGATCCACTTCGTTCCGCCTGACAGTAATCACAGTTGGTATGTGAGAATTTAGTACTGATGTTAATATTTTTCTAAAATTAATAATATTGCCGAATACTACTACTACTACTGCGCACATAATATTTTTTGCAAGTGAAAGAATTCTTAATGTGCCAAATCTCAAGAAAAAAATGCTCAATCAAAAGCTTGTTTATAGTTGTCATAATATTTTTTTTATGATATTGGAAGGCAAACAAGCAGACGGATTTCCTGTTAATAAGAAATTCACGCCGTCTAGAGACACCAAAGGTGGTAATGGTGTGTTGCCAACCTGAGGTCGGGATGTTACGTCTCGAGCAAAAGTAAGTTAACCGGCTACCTTACCCTCCGAACCGGAGCACGTCATGACGTTATGGCGGCAGGAATAGGTAAGGCGGTGGTACCAATCCGGGCGAGTCGCTGCTAAACTCTACCACCTAGTCAGAATTCACGGTGTTAGTGACGGCGAGCCTTTGTTCGCCTTTCACGAGCTGCCTGGCAAGGAAGGCAGATGGTCTATTCTACAAAGGAGCCCGGACCAACAAGGTAATAATGTAGAAAATACAATTAATATGTACCAATCATTAATTTAACTATGTTTAACTACTCATACCGCTGTACAAAACAAAACTCTTTTTTGTATTCTAAACAAAATTATAACTTCCACTCCCGGTGGACTGGTGAACTGGTCAAGTAGCGGAGAGTCGCTGGTTACAAGCGGCTGGTGACCGTGACTTGTGGCGCTCTTTGGGGGAGTCTATGTCCAGCAGTGGACGTCCTCCGGCTGATGATGATGATGATGAAACAAAATTAGTCAGATCCCGTTTTTTAAATCCTTGTCCCGCGTTTGAAACCGTTATGCCCCGCAAATACTTTTTATGAAATAGGTTCAACCAAAACGCGTCAACCGCAGCTCAGCTAAAGTTTGTCTGTTTGTTTGTTACTCTTTCATGCAAAAACTGTTAAACCGATTTGCATGAAATTCTTTATACACATAGAGGGTAACTTGGATTAACATATATTTTTATCCCGAAACTATGTTTCTGTGGGATCACACGGGAAACAGTATATAAATATAGTTTTATTTTAAACTAGCGGCCCGCCCGACTTCGCGCGGTTATAAAATATACATATAAACTTTCCTAATTAAACACTTTATCTACTAAAAAAAATCAAAATTCGTTGCGTAGTTTTAAAGATTTAAGCATAAAAAGGGACATAAGGACAGAGGAAGCGACTTTTTTTATAGTATAAAACGTTTATAGTGATGTCATCGTCTTCGAATATAATAAAAGTAGGATGTAAGTTGTCTTACAATTTTCTGTGTTTATAAATGTCTTCCCATATCGCTTGGTCATCTCATCACGTTTGAACGGATGGACCAAGAAGGATCCTATGGAGAAAAATACCGGGAAAATTGCAAGAAAATGGTAAAAGCAACGCATTAATTCAAACAAATTTTTAGTAGCTATTAATGTCAAGCGATCCGAAATTCGCCTTGTCGGTTAGTTCTTTAATAATAACTATTATGTTATCTTTGTTTCCCCAAATAAACTAAAGAAAATTTGCGAGTTTTATGCATGTTATTCCTAATTTACTTATGACCATAAAATAGTTTTTACTAAATTATGAATTTTGTTAATGCAAATTTTACTAATTATTTTTGTAAATGTATTTGCATACCATAATGTAGTAGAATATATCTGTGAAATAAAATATTTTTCTTACAACTTTACATGCTGGAAATAAATTAATATGATTTATCAGATAAAAATCGTATTATTTCTTTAATGAAGTTGTATACATATGAAACACGTGAGACTCATTACCTGACGTGTTAAGGAGCTTAGCACGTTGATTTTATCAGTAGTAGTTTATATGGTGCTTATTGACCGTATCAAAACAACTACTACTATATAACTTAGACAGCCCGCGACTTGACTCGTATTTTGTTTAATTAAGGTTTTCTTACAAACCGTTTTTTATTGATAAGATGATACAAGTTAAGATGTTCGGACTAATCTGACATATCTAAAATGTTCCGTCTCTTTTGTTTTTGTTTTATTGGTAAGAGATGACATGCATCTAAAATTATTAGTTAGTGCTTGGCAGAATTGCCACAAGTACCTAGTATAATAAGGATATGACTTAAGGTTCACTAGCTTTAAAAAGCAATAATTTCCAAAGATGTCTTCATGCCTTGGTATTGATATACTCGAAGTTCATTCTGACCGAATCTAATGGCGCTGTACTATTTCACTTAGCTAGATTCCTTCAATCCGCTGGTCCTGGAAGTCCACGTTAGAGTCCAAATAAATTGTATGTCAAAAATGTATGTATTTTCTTAAGTAAAGTCCAAAAATGTTGTCTCTTCACCTGTCAGTCTCGGTTTTGAAGTGTGCCTCTCGATCTCCGGGACTAACTTTCACCTAGTTTTTTAGCAATGTAATCAGTCTCGGGTTATAATCCCGATTAAGGTTGCTTCCCCTTTCCCTCCCATTTTGACCCTCGTCTTGGCCCCTAAGGGAAATATCGTAAGCTTTACCGCACCAATCCCCATTCTCAAATCTTCAAAGTGCATGTTTAAATAGCGTTGGATTTATTCTCAAACAAGAAGCAACAAATTGCATGATATTTTTACTTACTCCGAAAAAAGGAGGTTCTCAATTCTACTGTATGTTTTTTATTTATATTTTTGTGTCTTTGTTATTCGGTCAATGGCCTACCGATTTTGATGGATCTGTTTTAGAAAGATAGGTCATGATTCTGAGGTGGTCCATTATTAATTTAATCATGACCTGACTAGTGGTTTTTGAGTTATACTCAACAATGCATACATTTTACATTTATCTTGATTCTTGACGACGTCGTCATTGACTTTGTGTCTTCGGCTAGTCGTGGGTGCCCTGGTTGTGCCTCTGCCTAACTCTTCGGGGATATGGCTTCTAGATACTTTTTTATTCAAATACTTTTAGCAGGATTTTGATAAAATTTATGTGGGACCATTTCGAAACCATTTGTTATCTTTCGGAAAAATAATTACCAAGTCGGTTTTTGCAGTTTTACAGCGTTTAATTTAGTTCTAGCATTTAAGTTTGCTGAAATACTAGACTAAATCCTGGTATCACAGTGGACTATGCAACGTTCGCAAAAATCTCGTTATATCACTACATAGTATAAAACAAAGTCGTTTCGTCTGTCCCTATATCCCTTTGTATGCTTAAATCTTATCCACTACGCAACGGATTTTGATGCGGATTTTTAATAGATAAATTGAATGAAGAGGAAGGTTTATATGTATATTTCATAAACGTGCAGAGCCGGGGCGGGCCGCTAGTGTTATATAATATACAGTTTGGTTAGAGTAAAGAACTTAATGCTGTTTTCTCGCAATTTAAGTTTACACCATGCAAAAAATACCTACGTGTTGTTTGCGGAAATCGCTCTCCAAAAAAAGATAAATGATATTAGACTCTACCCCGAACCCACCTGAAACTCCTCACGTAATCTGATGCACCTATGTGACAACGTATCTTCATTAAGCACCTGTAATATGGATATTATTTCTGGTAACGATGACTTAGCAGTTAGGTACTATTTTATAAACAATCAGATATGATATCACACAAAGCATTCAGAAGTGGTTTGTGTTAGTTCATACTATTTTATTTTCTGACATTGGAAGGCAAACAAGCAGGCGGATTTCCCGATGGTAAGAAATTCACGCCGCCTATAGACACCGAAACAAAAAAACCGAACAAAAGTAAGTTTACCGGCTACCTTACCCTCCGAACCGGAGCACGTCATGACGTTATGGCGGCAGGAATAGGTAAGGCGGTGGTACCAATCCGGGCGAGTCGCTGTGAAACTCTACCACCTAGATCGAGATTTAAGAGTAACTCTATATATACTATTATATTTTTTCAATAGACTTTTAAAAAAGAGGTTTCCTGTTTGTTTTACCTCAGATTTTTTTTAAGATTAATTAATTTTTTATGACAATGACGAAAAGCGGAATCCTATAGATTCGACATATCCGTCTGTCCGCCTGTCCGTGTATCGAGGCCATTTTATTCTGTACCTCTTTTCTATACATCTTTGCGATGACTTTTATTATATAAAAATAAAAGAGAGAGGAGTATACTCCAACATGGAATTGAAACCAAAAAATTAAAAACCTATGCGTGCAGGCCACAGGTTATCTATATGCAGGGTATCCCTAAAAGAAGAGTCAAGCGGAATTCCAGAGATAGGACATCCTTTGGGGTATCCGAATCACCCCTATGTATATTCTGCGATTTTGCATTCTTATGTGTTTTGGAGTATTTTCAACGCGCCGTTTAAACGGTCTGGTAAATCGAACGGCCCAATCAGTTGGAATGATAGTTGTTTATGTTAAAAATTCCGCAACCCTTGAAATGAGAATCATCAGTCCACAAAATAGTGTTACAAAAATTTTCATCTTCAGCTTGGCGGCGATCAGAAAGAACCAGTGTTTAGGTTGGCTAACAACCTTCGAAGGAATAATAAATTGAACATGAAAATCCACCTTGATGTCTTTGAAGAGAAATTGTAGCAATAGTAACCCCGTTAATTAAGTTATGAAAGCTTAGATTCTGGAAAAGTTTTACGCCTTACTTAAACACTATAAAATCGCCTGTTTAGTTTTTTAATTTTAAGTTGAAAGTTTAAGTCAAACTTGTCAGAACGTAAAATTTTCACTTTACACTTAGGTTTTCATCAATGTTAAGAAGCGGAAAGGTACACCTCATTTCTATTCAAATGCAAAAACAAAAACACTAAAAAGTCGTCTACTTTTTAAAAAAAAATGTTAAAATTGTTCAGTTAGTAAATACTCAAAAACATATAAAAAAATTAATTACTCGAAAACTGTGCAAAATCGCATAACATACTTAGGGGTGATTCAGTCACCCCTATGTATTCTATTATTGTAGGAGTGTCCTGTTTCTGGAATTCCGCTTAACACTACTTCTTGGGACACCTGTGCAAGACTTTTATTCTTAAAGGTATGTAGTCGTTTCAAAGATACTCATACCATAAAGTTTTTAAAATGTATTCCCTCCACCCCTCTAAAGTCTCAAATAAGAGAGTAAAACTCTAATCAATATTATGCATGTGATGTAGATCTCAAGTTTTGAGGAAAATTATTTTGAACCAGTTATAGTCAGCAGTTATTAAGATTTAGTGTCTTCATGCTTACATCCGAAAGTATAAGCCACAACCGAGGCACCCGCGACTAGCCGAAGACGTTAGTAGGCACCACAAAGCTATAAGCGGCGTACCTATCGCCAACCGGGCACATATAAGATCCCGGACGTTATTTTTAATAATTATACATAAAATATACATTTCCTTTTCTTTTGTCCGGATCAAACCCTGGACTTCAACATGTTAAGCGACGCTGGACCGCTAGACCACAGTGTCGACAAGTTATCGAGCACAAAACCCACTTTTAAAAATGCTAATGCTAATGCTAAATGTTGTTCATGCATTCATTTTGTACTAGGTATACTATATTATAAATAAATGCAAAAATTTGTCTATTACAATTTGACAACTAAACCGCTTGACCGATATTGATGAAATTCGATGTTCATATAGTTAGAGATCTAAGTTCAAACATAGGCTGCTTATTTTCGACTTTAATTTCCTTGTGTTAACACTACATCTATATATACGACACGTCAAGGAAAATTGAAGTCGGATTTTACAGTTTTACTAAGTTTTAATTATTGTAGCGTTATTACTACGTTATCACACTTGCTTTGTTTTAAGGACCTTTGACATAGCAATAATATTACTAACCTTACTTTGTTGATAATACGTAACATTGTGGCCATAGAGACGGTGATTAGGACCCAAAACGTGTTAGAAATCGCGCTAAGTCGGTCAATGCTACTGTGTTAGCAACTTACACCACCCACAGTGTTGCTAGTTTGGAGTTTTCCCCGATTCAAGGGAAATAATTGGTTCATGTTTCGCAGGAACGATCAAACTTTATAATCACCTAAAACCTCTTTCTTCTGTTACCAAAAAGGCCGATACTATATTGTTACATAAATACTGACCTAAAAAAACTTTTTATATACGGAATTCACCCATATGAGATTGTTATATCACCCCCAACGCAAAAGAGGGTGTTACATGTTTGACGTCTGTTTGTGTCAGGGAACTCATAAAAGGCGAGCATAGGCTTACCGTCACTAACATTCGGATTGGTACCACCGCCTTACCTATTCCTGCCATAACGTCATGACGTGTTCCGGTTCGGAAAGTAAGGTAGCCGGTAAACTTACTTTTGCTCGAGGTCTAACATCCCGTCCTCTGGTTGGCAACGCACCTTTACCACCTTTGGTGGCGTGAATTTCTTAACGTCAGGAAATCCGTCTGCTTGTTTGCCTTCCAATATCATAAAAAACATTTTAGTGCCATTATTTTACCAGTCCTATTTCGTAGATTGAGCCATTCTTGCGTAATTATCGGACAAGGTAATGTTAAGGATTTTTCCCTGAAGTAGGAAGAAAGTAAATAATATATTTGTTTAAAATATTTTTCAATGAATAATAAAACGAAGTGTTTATTATTTATTATTAAAAGATTTACTTTACATTACTTATAAACTAAAATTTAGGGTAAATAATTATTACGTTGGGCATCACAGGTGTCGTGTCTGCTTCGTGATGTACAACCTCGTTATAGGAAAGTCGTTAAGCGATGTCTGCTAAATTGGATGCGTTTTTTACCTACAGGTATTCATAGTAGGAGAGTCAACGGGATTTGGGAAGTTACTCGTTAGCGTCAGATCTGGAAGATAGACTTTTACTATCGATAAACACCTCCATCTTATGAATAAAATCTCTATATTGTGCAGTGCGTGTATTAGGATACCTATGTATTTTTTTTAATATGCTCAAACGCTTCAGATTAAGGTATGGTGGGTTTATAGCATGACACAAACTATATTTTTGAATAACCTGACGATTTAAGCGTGATGTATGGGAATAGGAGAGTCAGATTTTTTTGAAGTGACCGCCTCGTTGGTCGAGTGGCTAGCGTACACGCCTAACTACATCGACTAACCGCGAGGGTCGGGTTCGATTCCCGACGGGGACAGGTATTTGTGTGATGAACATTTAGATTTTTGTATTTTCGGGTCTGGGTGTTTGTTAAATTTATTATAGTATTTATTTAAGTATTTCTATGTATTAGTATCATTGACTAACACCCATAACACAAGCATATAATTTGCTTACTTTGGGGTCAGATTCAATTTGTGTAAGTTGTCCAGGGATATTTATTTATTTATTTATTTAGTATTTATTTATTTATTCTTTAACGGCGTTGCGCACTTTTTGGTATGGGTAAAAACTTCTAAACTCGCGTCAGATCGTCAGAACGTTAGACGGCGCACACTGCGCATACGCGAATAGACGGCGCGAGATCTAAAATAAAACGTAGATTTTTTGCTGTTTTTGTATTGCTTAGATATTTCCGAAGAATATAGGATGTGCAATGGATAATACGCCGCAATCAGAATAGAATCAGAATATTCTTTATTCACATGAACCATACAAGTGGTATTTGTGCGCGTCGACATTTTTTTTTTAAACTACCACCGGATC
>NJDD01002293.1:127082-139152 GCA_002245505.1 Calephelis nemesis
AGAACCCGAAGAAGTTTTACCATTTATTTTAACCCTCTGAACTCTATTGTTCAAGTATGAGATCATGACATCAAGAGCTTTGTTCTTAATTCCGTAATAGCGTAATTAAATATATATACCTACCACAACTTTCTCACAGATAGCAGATACGTATAATATCAACAGACATTGCTCTTTTTGTTCCATCTTGTAAATAAGCTTTATGTGTGCACGAGCAATGTTCGATGTACAGATAATATGACGACGCTCCTAGCCGTCACGTGGTCTTACTTTAGCGAGTTTTTGTCAAGCCATTTGTGCATAAGTAATAGTACTTTCATACTAATAATTAAAGCAATTCGTGCAAAAGTATTCTGTAACCATTCCAACATATCAAAAATGCACAACGTTGAAATTGAAGTTTTCACTTCTGCCGGCACTCCCGGAGTGCAACCCGTCTTTTTTTTTCGAAAGTTTCTGACTCTCACATTCCTTTACTCAACGCTCAAATGTCCAAAATATTTAAATATATTGTTTGACATGCAATAAGCCCACTTATACCTTAATCTGACGCGCTCGAGTAACTCCTCAAAACCCCTCTTGAGTTCGCCTACTATAATAATCATTGCCCATTAACTTCAGTGTAAAAGGTGTTGCGTTTTCAAATGACCAGACTTTCTTTTCAATCGTTCTATGTTTGACATTCTTTAAAAGTTATTTTGATATATTTCTTTAGGCGTTAATTTTCTATCTCGCTCCTTTGCTGTCTGATAGAGAAAAAAAGGAAAATAAAACAGGTTTCATAAAGGAAAATTTAACATATTTAAAAAAAATGTGGACTTTTTTTAATTAGTTTTGTAGACATGAGAATAGATTTTAAAACAAATTAAATGCTGCAAAACGATATTAATTATTGTGATACTTTTTTGGGACAGCTAGTTGTAGATAATATTAACTAACGTATTACTATCCAAATATATCTTAAAAAAGCGGTTGTATGTAAAGTCGGTTTGCTGACGATAGTTGAACTTGACAACGTCATAAGAACGGAGGCATATTGTGCCTCTTTGTCGCTCGTTCCGCGCTCTCGCTTGCACTTCAAGCCTTAAATGGAACGCCTCAGAGCGAGGTAACGCCGCATAAGTCATGTTTTTGGTAAGTGCAGCCGGCTCCATCAAATCATAAGACGTTGTCACGTCAAAACCCAAATAAATTTAGAAACAAACCTTTTTTCGACGCTTCAAGCACAGATTAGATAACAGTTACTACCGTAGTATTATGAACCTCGGAAACACCTAGATAATTAAGATAAATATATTTGCATAACAGAGTGTTTCACTCTGGTTTATCCATATTATGTTACCGCGTTCATTTTATTTTTTACTGTACAGAGTAACCAGCTAATTATAAATCCATTTTGATTATAGTTTATAATAAGCCACGATTCAGAGGTGGTTTTATATAAATTTGATTAAGATCCGGCAAGTCATTTTTGAGGTATACTTTATGTACGGTGATGACGTGGTTATGAAATTGAAGTGGGTTTTTTGTGGTTTTACCGAGCTTAGAGTGTGGTTATTTATACTATTATGACATCGATATCTCGTTAAGCCCAAACTGCGTGAACGATAAATATGCGTTTATATTTTTATCTTTAGCTAAACATGAACTTTTTATAATGTCTGTAAGTATGTAAATAAAAAAAACTGGTAGAGAGTAGATGTTATCTACTAATTTTAGTGTTGTATAATGAATTTTGACTACAAAAGGACAGACATCCAGAAAACGATTTTGTTTTAATGATAAAGTTTTAAGAAGAAATCTTTGTACTCGGTTTTTCTAATTTACGGGGAGAGAGTGGTATAAAATTTGGCACAGTTTGAAGATTATATGATGCAAGAACAAGTTTTAATTAAAATATATTAAAATAAAAACGTCAGGTTAAAACAAGACAGTTGTCAAGTTGGGTTGATATTTGATTAAAAGAAAGGACGGCAACGCAAGTATGAGGCAGCTGTTCTTGAGCTGCAGAGATGATTTTCCATCAGTTTAATCGTTAACTACTTTGCCTCTCCTTCCACGATATAATGACAAAGCTCGGTGAAGTTGCAAAAAATCGCGGGTTTAGCAACAATTTAGTCATTCAAAAAAATATATAGATAATGACAGGTTTGTATTGGTGACAGAACTGTTTAATGAATCACGATTACTTGACATACTATTTATCAGTACAAAACTTATAAATATTATTATCGATAACAATTTCATATTTACATCACTATTGTAAGGTGTCAAAGCAGCCACTATAGAGTGGCGCTAGTATAATGTTAATTGACTTCGGACCATTACTTACAATAACATTATTAAGCATATTTATACAAAATGTTGTTATCATTATTAACAAGCACAATGTGTAAATGCCCTTAGCAGAATCGGCCGAATCACTCACCGTCAAGGTCACCTGCGTCAGGAAGGAGGTTTGAGAGGCTGAGAGTTGAGACGCGCGCTAAATCAGTTGCAAACATCGCTACATAGACAACACAATGTTTATAACAATCCATTTAAAATTTCCAAGTTATTAAATGTCAAAAGTGCTTTAATGTTTTCAACTTTTTTTTTTCATTTGCAACAAATTAAACTTTGTGTTTTTAATACGTTATGACAAAGTCATTTTGTTGTATATTAAATTACGGATATGCATTTATAAAATTGTTGTTAAAGTAATTAGGTACGTTGTTTTGATTCGGATTAACACAATTTTTTTAAATAACTGTTAATGAAGTGTTGTGTATAAATTATGTTGCGGAGACAATTCTCCCATGAGTCTGGTAAAACTGAACTTTGTAATGCCAAGGAAGAATTTCGGAGGTTTGTTTTTTTTATTTAAGGCAACAGTTATTTCAATTTACTGCCTGATTACAGTTTACCTATGCTTATTTCCTACATTTTCAATAGCGGAGTATTTTTATACATTACAAGCTACGGATATTTCAATTTAATGCCTAAGTACTGATTGTCCATGTATGGTCCTTTGATTTTTATTTTATTATAGGGCCGTGTTATTTTTTTTTTTGTTTATATTTTTCCCGTCTTCGCAACACATTGGAAGAGCAGTGAAGGTTTTTTTTATTTAAAGTGACGGGTATTCCAATTTTCTGCTCAATTACAGATTAAAAGTGTCTATTTTTTTAAATTACAACGCTTAGGAAGAATAGCGAAGGTTTCCTTTATTTTGTGAAGTATATTCTCACCATAAATTGTAAATTTGTAGTCCTAAGATTTTTTTTTCAAACTTTATTAACGTGAAGAAATATAATTGGAAGTTTGTTTAATTTTTATTTAAATCACGCTGAAATAATCCCGACGGATTTTCCTTGTTTTAAGTGACGAATATATTTATCGTCTTATCATAGATTGTAAATTTGTAGTATTTTGATAATTCTTTTTTAAACTTTGGTAATGCGAAGACATTACGTTGGTCCGGGCTCCTTTGCAGAATAGACCATCTGCCTTTCTTGCCAGGCAGCTCGTAAAAGGCGAGCATAGGCTTATCATCACTAACACCGTGACATTTGACTAGGTGGTAGAGTTTCGCAGCGACTCGCCCGGATTGGTACCACCGCCTTTCCTATTCCTGTCGCCATAACGTCATGACGTGTTCCGGTTCGGAGGGTAAGGTAGCCGGTAAACCTACTTTTGTTCGAGGCCTAACATCCTGACCTCAGGTTGGCAACGCACCATTGCCATCTTTGGTGTCTCTAGGCGGCGTGAATTTCTTACCATCAGGAAATCCGTCTGCTTGTTTGCCTTCCTATAACATAAAAAAAATAAACGCGTAGGAAAAAATGCGAAGGATTTTCTTTATTTAAGGTGACGGATGTACCAATTTTCTGTCTCATTATAGGTAAATTGTGAATGCTTAGTTCTTTGGCACTTTTTTATTTAAAGTTAAATTTGTAACGCTTAAGAAAAACATGAGATATTTTGTTAAGGTTAGGGATTTTCCAATATACTGTCCAATTACAAGTTATGCATGTTAGATTCTTTTTTTATGGGATACACCATTACTGATGGAACATTTGAGTAATTTAAATTACTGAATTATTCAACTAGGTCAGTCTGCTATGTGGTAGAGATCGTAGAGTTCTGCAAAGGCTCGTCTGCAATGCTTACTCTGATCACCTATTGATTGGTCTGGAAGGTATTGGTTAGCTTATCATCTCACAAGAAGAAAATAAACTTACCTATAGGTTTCTTATATGATTTCGTTGACAGACGAGCAGATTTCTTATCGCTAAAAATATACTTCACTCTAGTAGACATCAAAGGTGTCTGGTGCGTTGCCAATCAGCCTATTTTTCTTGCGTAAATAAGTTTATTGAAGACACTCCCTTTGTCAATATGACAGTTGGTAAAACACATTTAATATTTGAAATGACTATAGGCGTCTTCAAATTGATACTAAGGTACTTGCGCCTAACGTAGCCCAGTTCTTAAGATGGCCCATTTTCAATATTTTGTATTTTTTAAAGTTTAAATTACTACCTACGGAACATAGTTACATAACATTTACACTCTTTTAATTTTAAAAAATACAAAATATTGAAATTAGGCCATCTTAACAATCTTAAGAAATAGTTCTGTTAAATGTTTTCTTTTGTATAATGTTAAAAAAAACTATAACAAAGTGTTAGGTAGAAAAGCACAAGTGTCATATGAACTGTGTATGATATAGTCATTAGAGTTGTGTGTATCACGACAATATAGCCATTTTGCAACCATTTTATTATGGTCACTGAGAAAGGTTCATGTATGTGCCGGGAGGGGTGGGAAAAGTAGGTTATATATTTGTATGATAAGTCTCTTCTAGATATTTAAATGTCAATGTACCATCAACGATAAAAAAAGATTAGATTATAAACAAAAAAATCCGACTGCGCAAAGATAACTATTACAGATATGATAATATGCCATTTTAAAGTCTTTATTATAAAGCTTATCAGCTCCTTTATAAGTCACTTTATTTTTAATCGTTTTTTGATGGCGCTGTATTATTGCGGAGTACCTAGCTACCCGGCTACCCTTATGACCGGAATAGGTAAATCGATGGTAATCCTACCCGGACGAGTTGAACACCACTCTACCACCAATAGACTTCTTTGCGGCGTTGAGCACTTTTTTGGAATGGGTAAAAACTTCTAAACTCGCGTCAGGACACGTGACGTGATTCGTAAGACAAAAATTTGTAAGACCGTGCAGGACACTTGCGCGAATGTTCGTGTTGTCATGTTGTGTACGATAGCGCAATAAATGGATATTGTATTCTACCACATAAATGATAGTACTTTCATCCTGATAATAATTAAAGCAATTCGTGCGAAATTATTCCCTAACCATTCCGAAATACTAAATATGCACAACGTTAATATTCAAGTTTTCACTTCTGCCGGCACTCCCGGAGTGCAACCCGTTTTTTTTATAAATTGGATTTTTTAAAAATGTCAAATTCAATTTTATATTTTGTTTTATGTGATAAGGCAGCGAACAAACACACGTCTATCCTGGTAGTAAGATATAACCGTAACCTATAGACACCATAGATTATATAGGTGCATCGCATCCAGCATCGCTGTCTTTTGGCCAAAGTGTTAAACTAATAATTGTGGAAGCTTGCCGGCTACCCAGCTACCCGGCTTCCCTTCTTACCGGAATAGGTAAAACTATTCCGGTCAGTAAGGTAAGGGAAGCCGGGTGGTAGTCCTACCCGGACGAGTTGAACACCATTCTATCACCAATAGACTTGTTGGTAATGACTGAACTGAACCTTTGCTTGCCTCGTACAAGTCGATTGGCAATGAAGCAGGTGGACTTTTTGACATGAGACTTGGACCAACATGACGTAAATCTGTATACTATGTATATATAAAAGAAAGTCGTGTTAGTTACACTATCTACGTATAACGAAAGAACTACTAAACCGATTTGGTTGAAATTGTATGGGTAGCTTAGAACCAGGAGACGAACATAGGTTACTTTTATACCATTCGACTGCGAGTAACAGGTGGAACAAATTTCGCCGTAACAGCTAGTTATGAAATTATATGCTTTTAATATGGTCACTGCGAAAGGTGCATATTATATAGAGCTACTTTGAAATGACCGGCCAAATTTTAATATAAGGGTGTAATGAATTTTAAAAATTATTGCCAAATAGTAATATTTACTTTTATTAACATTCATTTAAAATAGTCCGCGACAATGTTTCACTCGTCCACGCTACGTCGTACCTAGTACGAGTCATGACGTCACCAGCCTGAGAACGCGACTGCGGTCGGTGGGAACCAGTTGTATGCTTTGTTTGCGTTATAACTTTGCATCTTGTATTTTGAGGATAAAAATAATAAATTATTTTTAAGGTTTAATTCCATCATGGATCGAAAGTATTATCGATTCTTGATACTCGGATCGTAAAATACCTACCTGCCAAATTTCGTTACAATTCAGTAGATTCCACATAAATCGCAGTGGGGATGGTATTGGAAGGCAAACAAGCTGACGGATTTCCTGATGGTAAGAAATTCACGCCGCCTAGAGACACCAAAGGTGGTAATGGTGCGTTGCCAACCAGAGGCCGGAAACTGAAGCTTCGAGTAATAGCAAGTTTATCGGCTACCTTATCTTCTGAACCGGAACACGTCAACGGCAAGCATTGACGTTATGGCAGCAGGAATAGGTAAGGCGGTGGTACAAACCCAGGCGTGTCGCTGAGAAACTCTACCACCTAGTCAAATGTCACATTGTACACATGAGCATAGGCTTACCTTCACGTAAACCTGTGCTCGCCTTTTTTAATACCTAATAATAATAATCATAAATTATCTTTATTTTACGTAAACCTACAAGAGGCACCTGTGACGTGTCTATACAATAATAAATCTACCACCGGATCGGAACGCGGCCTTTTTACGATCTGCCTGGCAGAAAGGCAGGTGGTCTGTTCTACAAAGAAGCCCGGACCAACACAGGGAAAAATCAGACAGTCAGAAAGATAAACAAAAACTCTAAAAATGTATTCTGCTCTGCTGCTAGTTTCTAGTCGCCTGCAGCGTTGTTTTTATTTTATATCTTTATAATGTACAAAATTCGCTTTTCTACAGTTTTAATATATATGTGCTAAAACATAACCCTTGTTTACAGTCGGGTAAAAACTCTACTTAGATAATAATTAATAATTGAGGTATGCCGTCTCTACAATGCGGAAGTTTATTATTAAGTAAAGTAATTACATAGTGAGTTGCGAAACCATTTGTTATAATGTTATAGAAAAAAAATATCTTCACGCCGTGTCCAAAAAGTACAAACCGCCCAAGATTATTAAAATATTACTAAAATAAAGTATCTTAACGCCCATATCCCCGAAAGGGTAGGCAGAGGCACAATCAGGGCACATACGGCTAGCCGAAGATACTAAGTCCCTTAATGTGACAGGTGGCGAGCCTATCTCCAACCAAACACATATCTAATCCCGAGCAACATTTTGTTTTATTAGAAAACCCAAATTTGTTTTTGTTACCCGACCCGGGATTTGAACCCGGAACCTCATGCAGTCAAGTCCAACAAGTGAACCGGTAGACCAAGGCGATAATATACTTCTTTCCTATATTATAATTATAATTAATACTTAATTATTGGTTTAAGGCTTGGCACCGACTTCAAACCTATTGGTAAATGGCACGTATATTTATTTATTTGATATGATGTACCTTAAAAAAAGCTGATTTTTTTACTATACCTATTCTTGTGAATGCTGAAACAAAAAAACTAAAAATAGATTTTAGTTTAAAAAACTTTTAGTCGCTTTTGTATCTAGCTGAATTAAACAAATAATTGTATTACTTCAAAAAAAATTGATTAAGAAATATAACGTGGGATGCTAAGTTCCAATTGTTTTAAAAATACTTTATTTAATTGTTATGAGAAACAGTAAACTTATTATAAACATCTAAAGTCAGACACGATTTTGTACTTTTTTTTTATTTTTTGTGCAGATATCAAAGCAAATTTGCTAGTTTTTTTAAATATTTAATTATTTAGTACTTTTACATCTTAGTATGTGCTTATATTATAAATACAGAAGTACATGTGCAGAAGTGCATTCCGTGTGTGCAGAAGTTTGTCTTTATTTCACGTTGTCGCTGAGTGATTTGAGGATATACGTTTTGTGAGTGAATATAGGGGGCGAGAAAGTGCCATCTATCTTCTCTACATCTTCTTTTCCCATGTTGGTCTGGGCTACTTTGCAGAATAGACCATCTGCCTTCCTGCAAGGCATCTCGTAAAAGGCGAGCATAGGGGCATAGGCTTACCGTCAATACCACCGTGACATCTGACTAGGTAGTAGAGTCTCGCAGCGACTCGCCCGGATGGGTACCACTGCCTAATGCCTATTCCTGCCGTCACAACGTCAGTGCTTGACGTTGACGTGTTCCGGTTTGGAGGATAAGGTAGCCGGTAAACTTGCTATTGCTCGAGGCCCAACATCCCGGTCTCAGGTTGGCAACGCATCATTATCACCATTGGTGTCTCTTGTAATTCTTACCATCAGGAAATCCGTCGGCTTGTTTGCCTTCCAATATCATAAAAAAACATAGATCTTTAGTCTTAGATTTTCAATAAGCACATAAACGCGTGCAATGTCTAGTATGTATGTTTATTCGATGAATAAATCACTTCTTTCAATAACCTCAGCAGATGTATTTCTGTTTGTTCAACCATACCGTTTGTATGGAAATCGAACTGATATCACTTGACCAATGATAAGACCCTCAAGGAGTGTCAATATGTGTATGTTACCGTAAATTTGTAAAGTTAGGAATTTTATAAAATTCCTCGACAGTTTATGAAATTGTTGGTTTTTAAGAAATTATGAAAAAAAGCAAGCAAGTATCTTCACGCCCATATCCCCGGAAGTAAAGGCAGAGGCACAACCAGGGCTCCCACGACTAGCCGAAGACACCTAGTCCCACAATGTGATAGGTGGCAAGCCTATTATCAACCGGACACATATCCATTCCAATTTACAATTAATATACATTTTCTAATTTGTTTTCGTTGCCCGACCCGCGGATCGAACCCGGGGCCTCGAGAAGTTAAGTCCTAAGCCGGACCGCTTGTCCGTAAAGGCGATTAATGCTACTAGAAATATTGTTCTGGGTTTTAAAGCTGAACTTTTTTATCAATACAGTTGCGTTGCCTATAAATCTTTTATGATTTGTTATTACTGTTTTAAAAATTGTATAAAGTTGTGGATTTTTAAGGGTTTTGTTCTGGGTTATTATAAAAGAATAACCTTAACTTGACCCCTACTAAACTGAACCCCTAGATTTACGTTGCCTTAGAATCTAGTTTTTTTTTGTCTACTGTCGTGCAATAATTATATATTCAAAAGATATGCTATTGCTATGCAATGTGTTAAATTATGAGTTTTCACTTTATATCACTAAAAATGTTCGAAGGGTTTTTGAGGAACCAAAAGGTTTTTGTAAAAAAATTAACCTGCTCTTATTTACCCATAGCGTTGTGTTGCTTTAAAATTTAGTTTTTATCACAATCGTGCTGTTATTAATGTATTCAAAAGATATTATGTTGTTAATGTTTTAAGGAATTCTCAGATAATGTATTAAATTATGGGTTTTTACTTTAGGTCATTATGAAAGGCTTGAAGGATTTTTAAAGAACCAGAAGGTTATTATAAAAAATAACCTGAATTTATTTACCTGTTGCAATGGTTGTCTCAGAATCTCGTCCTTTTTTATTTCGTGACATTATTTTGTACCTGAAATGGGGAATTAATGTGTCAGCAAGGATCATAAAATTTCGCACTCGAGGCTTAACTCCCGGCCTCAGGTTGGCAACGCACCATTACCACCTTTGGTGTCTCTAGGCAGCGTGAATTTCTTACCATTAGGAAATCCGTCTGCTTGTTTGCCTTATAATAACATAAAAACAGTACATGAGAAGTCTTCACGAAATGAAAATAAAAAATTAAAAATATTTATTTAGCGGAATATGTGTGTTGGGAAGATGTTACAAAATTATTTAAGCGTTTCGGCATATTCTAGTGGTATGTTAATATAGTTGTAATATTTTTGTGGTTACAAAATAACTATTTAATTATATGTAATTTTAATATTCAGACATCTCTTCTTTAGATTCATTATTATTTTTTATATTCTTTACAAAATTAATTAATAATCACAATTTAATTAAAATTTAATTTTATATGTTACCTACTTAATAAATTTAATTCTATCCACCTACCACTACCGTTTCCAAACCTAGTCAGGCAAGATAAGAAACGGCAAAACAAACCCCCTGAAACCAAAAAGGATTATTACTAAACTGCGGTATCCCATCAACCACCACCATTTCCAAACCTAGCCAGACTCCTTGTCAATAGAAGAAACAACTCCTTGAGAAGAAACAACTCAAAGAGTTCTGCAATTGAATTAATTATTAATACAAATGTTTTACTACTCATGTGTGTCTGCAAGAAAATCTTTGACACGTGCTTTCTCTAACAGTAAGTCAAATACCCTACCGACATGCGACATAATGAAATCTATATATTAATACGTGATGCCAAAACTTTGGACTCTTTTTACTAAAATTTGGCACACTTATAGTTTATGTGTAGAAGTAGTGCAGAACGCTAATATTTTTCAATAATAATGCTTATAAAGTACATGAAATCAATAAATAAAACATTACCCACATTACCATGCATTTGACACACAAACAAATATATTGATGATAACAATAAAATATCACAGATGGCGCACCATACAGTTTGGAAACAAAGTAGTAGTCTTGAGAAATGAAGATGGCGTTCTTATCAACAAGATATTAAAATTTATTAGGTCGAATTTCGACCAACGGGCGCCCACAAATAATGTACCTATTTTTTCGAAATATTGTATTTTCCGTTTCCTTTAAATATTTTTTATGTATGTAACAAAAGTGACAAGTTATACATCTTTCTCAGTTATGTTTTATTGTTTATGTAATTGTAGAAACTATTTTCTGTATGTATGTTTACTTTTTGTGTGTATTCAAGAAGATTTGAGCCTGTTTTTTTAAACAATTTTGTGCACTGGAAAAATTTTTTTTAATTACTTTTTTGTTTCTAAATAGACGTTGATTTTGGAATGTTTGACATTGGGTCTGGTAAATTGTGCTACTATTGAAGCATTAAATACAGTGTAATAGCCGTTAATGTCAAGCGATACGAAGTTGGCTGGGTCGGCTAGTGCATATACATAAATGAATCTTCATTTATCTTGGTCATTGCATCACGCCATTACAGATGGACCAATTTTGCTATTTTTTTGTTTGTTGTGTTGGTTATTGTGAGGAGAAGGTTCTTATGAAGAGAAAAACCGGGAATGTTGCAGTGAAAGTGGTAAATACTTTATTTTTGTCCACATAAACTGTCAATAGCTGTTAATGTCAAGCGATATGAAGTTTGCCGGGTCGGCTAGTAAAACATAAAAATCCTGGTATAACTACAACAAGGTGTTAAGTAAATATCAGTTATACAAATATCTGTAAAAAAAATGGCGCATGTGTCAAACATCAATGGCACTGTAATATTTTTATCGCTACCCCACTAATCCACAGACTACAAAGAAAGATTCAAGATGAAAACCTTATCACGGTCGAATATAAAGTCAGTACGTCGCAACCAGATACTTCCGAAAAAACATATGGGCATTGGCAAAACTTTGATGGCGACTATACAGATCTCACTCGTTGCTAATACCTTCTCACTCTATCTTTCCCGTCTATTTTTTTTATTTTATTTTTTTTAGTATCCAGTTGAGCGTTAACATGTGCCATCACTCAAGTTCTTTTCTGATTTCGTTAAATTCGGCTCAAATTATTAAAAATTAATATGTTACAAAAAGTCATTTCAGGATCTTACATAAAGAAAAAGCATGTATGTGAGATTGGGTCCTTTGACAGGATACATTTATTCAGTATTTTAATACATTTACTTTAAAAATATATTGTGATAGTAGAAACATAGCAG